>JAAEAF010002479.1:0-142079 GCA_011037195.1 Triatoma infestans | reverse complement strand
TGAGTATGTGTGCATGTATGTGAACAGCATAGCTTTGCAAAAACGAAAATTTGCAAAAGTTTCAAACTTGATATTCCGTTTAGGTATCATCAGGGGATTCGTTAGTAAGTTATCTGCCAAAATATCTCAACTTGGCACCTTGGACAATCTTGAATGTTTCCAAATTTACTATGACCATTTCTTTGCCTTCTATGCCGAATAGTCGCAAGCATTGGAAAATTTCTATTTCACTACTTACTCATACTGCACTATACTTATTTCTAATTGAATGTGTGAATGCATTTATTCTGTAATAACTTATAATAAGTTTACAATTTTAATAATTAATTTTTTTATTTTTTATTAGTGGAGACGGATACATTAAATGTAAAAAAATAACTTTATTTTATCAAATCATATAAATAGCACATTCTTATTATTTCATTTAAATTATTACTTCAAACAATTATTTTGTTTGATTGCAGTTTGTTGTCTTGTTTCTTCGTATTACTTTCATTTTAAATCCATCCTCAGGTTCCATTAAAAGCGTATATTTAAAATTTAAATTATCAAATTTCTTATCAGTTTGAAATCTATATTCTCTAATAACACGAGACAGTAAGACTTTCATTACAATATTTGAAAAGTGTGGACCTAATTTAAACAAATATTATTCTTATTAAAAATAAATTAAATAAAGAAATATGATTAGGAATACAAATATTATGAACATACCTGGACATCCTCTAGGTCCCCCGCTAAATGGAAGATATGTTCCTTTTGGCCTACTAGCTACTTCTTCAGGTAGAAAATGATCAGGATAGAATTCATTTGGATGTGACCAATTACTAGGATCTCTGTGTAAATCGTAAAGTGGTATGTACACTGTACAACCTTTGGGCAAGGTGAATTGTTCTGGAAAGAATAAAAATAAAGATAAATGCAATATGCTCGGTCACACCTGAAAGGACAAATACGTTTGCCTAATGACATACGGTATCAATATCGAAGCCGGTGTAATTGCAAAAAATAATAGGAGGACATGAAGAATTCCCAGATTAGCTCTTTAATCTAAAGAACTAAACATGATTTTGTGGGATTAGTAGATATGTCGTAATTACAGTAGACTCCATTGAGTGATCGACGGAATACAGGATATATTCAGCATTTTAGGTGGTGCTTCCATAGATGCAACCAAAATCATTATCACGCGTTACTCCTAAAGTGACAAGAAGTCAGACTTCATAGAAATAATTACCTAGAAAAATGTAATGCACCATTGCAGCCAGGATTTTAGGTAAGGAGCTTTCATTCAAGAAAAAAGTAAAATTGCTAAAGAGCTTTCTTAGATGCTACAGGTTTTGTACTTGGATACCTCTTTTTCTCGGTTTAGCTAAAAATAATAATGACCAACTAGTACTATCGACGTTGTGGTGCATGGTTCCGCAGAGCTGAGTGTGTAAACTGAGTTTGCTCGGTACAAGTCTGTGATGTCACACTGTCTGAAAAACGCATCCTGAAGATGGGCGAACGCCCGAAACCGGTCGATGACCACAAAATGAAGCAGGCTGCCACGGAAAATGTCTCTGATGCTAGTACTATCGACATTCAGAGTTGCCAGGTGTAGGAGAAAATCCCTCTTGTAGAGAGGTTTAAGGTACTAAAGGGATTGAGGGATTTTTTTCTTTGCAAATGTGAAAATTTAGGGAATAATCACAGTACTTTAACTACACAAATTAATTTTTTTAAATTCAATTATTTTTTTTTCTGCTTGGACATCCCTGTTTGATATTTTTGGGTTTTGTTTTTGAGTATGAGTAAGTTGCCAGTCACATGGAGTAGGCTTGCCCAGCTAGTGGCAGTGGCGGCTCCTGACTTGGATATGTGGGGGTTCAACATTTTTTTTTAATTATCTGTTTTTGTAATTAGTATTAATGATTAAGTTGGGACGCGGGGGACCGGCATTTTTAATCCTAATTCTATCTTCGTAAGTTAAATTATCCGAATTTTTAATTAAATATTCAACACTATTAATTGCTACAGATTGTGACATGATAAATTGAAAACAGAAGGAATGAAAAAATGTTTAAAACTTTATCTAATGTAAAAATAATATTTAGAAATATAATAATATAAATATAGAAAAATATATAAAATATAATTACTTAAAAAAATAAACCAATTCGAATCCAAAAGCTTGATAAAAATATAAAAATTCACACTTTGGCAGAGGCCACATCGCACAAAAAAATAACGAACGGCCGTTACAGTGCAATATCGAATGTGCAACTAACTTCGGATAAGATCGGGTAAGTTCGTTCAACTACAGCTAGCTAGTATTCAACGTTCATCGCGCAAGAATCCCCCACTCTTATTTTAAAAAGTTAATAGGAAACACACGTTTCTACACTAACACAAAGAAATGTTTTTATATATACATATATATATATTAAATTCTCCAGCGCGATACCGAATTGTGAACCCCCTGCTTCCTACACTTTATACATCTCTTGATATATGTGCACGCATTATACCTACAATCGTACAAAAATGCACAATACATTAAACAACACATTAGAGTGAGCTCCTATACTGATATACGTTCCTATTCGTTTATGTTCGATTCTCCTCGGATTTGACAAATTATTTTTTTCACATCATTCATTCCATTCATTTACATGGATTTGATTGAAACTATATCAGGATTCAATTTTTATAAGCTATATTCATTCAATTTTTGCTGTGACCAATGTTTGAAAGTAATATAAATAAAAATGAAAATATTTTTTGAAATTGAAATACGAAATAAAAATAAGAGAAAGTAATAAACATATGATAATTTGTTACTTTTAATTTTTTATTTTTTTTTTCAAATAGCTGGGGGGTTCAGTCGCGCAATCGTGAATACCAGTAGCCGCCACTGGTTGGAAGTCAGTAAAAGTAAACCAAACTCTTAGCAGGAAAGGGAATAGCTAAGTGGTTAGCGTTCTTGACTCCCACGCGGAGGACCAGGGGGTTCGAGTCCAGCTGTGCTACCTTAGATTTTTTCTTCCTAGTTGCCACTACAGCTCATTGTCCGGTGATGGACAGTGCATGTGTAACGAGAGAACACTGTTCGGAGGCCGGCGGTGCACTGAGAATGCTCCGAGCGCAATGACCATATATGTTGACGGGCCTTAAATTAAAAAAAAAAATCCTTAGCGCGAAAGCTCTTTGGAATCAGGTGGTTCTTTTCGTCTGATTATGCAATTAGGGTTTTGTAACGAATTTTCTCATTAAGTACTGCTTGATATTTCCATTATACTATAAATAAACATTGCTGCTGTTAGTATTGCCGCTTATATAATACGTTTTTTTAACCAGCGTGTTAGTTGATTTCCAGTAATCATGGCCCCATAAACTTAAAGAATATTGTGATGGAAAAAACTATAACTTTACTATATTAATTAAGATATCTAAATTAAGATTTATCTATAAATTTTAAAGTATTTCAAGTTCTGAATTACTTCTTGTTTTCATTTTTTTTAATTTTAAATCCGGTGACTTCTATTGGTGAAATAAATGGTGGCAGTGAAAATTAGAAATAGAAGTAATGATAATTAAGATTGTTGATTACATCTTAAAGATTTCTATTTAATTTCCTGTTTTGTAAGAGAAGACCAAGCAATACACGGAGGGTTCCTTACTCAAAAGCAATTAGTACAGAGCTTTTATCACTTAAAGAGCATAAGGGTGGGGTTGGCCTTTCACTGCTACTGGTGGATGTGATCTCCTTTGCCCAATATTTTTTCTCGGTTTTATATACATCGGGATAAAAACTTGTTTTCTATTACTTTTAATTTAGGAAAAAGTGGATTGAGGAGTGTGGTTACAGCAAACGAAGCTAATGAATGAAATTAAAGCGTCTTTACTGCACGTCTACTTTCTAGGGCTGAATAGAAGGGAGAAAGAGGTCGGGTGGAGAAGTAAACCTCCTTCCACTCCCTGTTGGGTTTAGAGGTCCTACTTTCAAGTAGGAATCACATAGGAGCCTCTAAAGAGAATGATGTGTACAGAGATAAATTGGTAGAAATCTCCCAGAAAGGAAAAGGAGAGGTGCGGGTTAGAATTGTGGTGGGATATTTATCACCGAGGGAGGTAATCGCCTAGTAGGTCTCACTTCGATTCCAATAGCCTCAAAATACCCGCCGCCAATCTTGCAATTCTTACAAAACCTTTTCTAAGTGTGGCTTAGGCAAGTCCATTCTTGTGTGTGTATGCGTGTCTGTGTGTGCGTTTTTTTTGTTTTTTTTTTTGTGGTCGTACAGTGCTGCAAATTGACAAGGGACTTGATATATTGCCAACGTCCGGTGACTTTCCTCCGTTCACGGGGTTTGTGTATTTGCCGACTCTTTGCACAAGTTGCTCGTACGTACGGCATCATGTACCGCACGTACAGTTGTGGTTCAAGTGAAGAAGGGGTGACTATAGGTGATTTGGATGGGAAAACTACCATGATACGACAGAACAAGGCACTTGCATACGCGCGCTCACACACACACCCTATCCCCAATTATATAGCGGGTTGGTGGATTGAAGGTGAAAATAAAATAAATAAAACAAAATTACCGGAAGGAAGTGAAACTATGTTAAGCATTGCTTCAGTTTCTCTGATAATTTTTTTCATGAATTTTTTTCCTTGAGATCATTCAGGTGAAGCCTGTTTTATTTTGTTGTTACCGGCCAGTTTCAGTTGTTCGCCTATTGTCAGGATATTTTAATAAACACATAGAATGAGTTCTTTGATTAGCATAATAAGTGTGAAGCTCTACACATCGGTTGTATTTTACATTGTACTAATGGACGATACAATCATCCTGTATCAAGCCATAAAATGATGGATTGATGGCATTCTAAGATGGGGAATGCCCGAAATTATTGATAAACCTTTTGATATTTTCAACACTGTAGAACACCGCCATTTAACTACCGCGGTTATATGTGGGAATTGTTAATAATCACAGTAAAAATGTTCTTTCGTTCACTTTAAAAGCCTTGATGTTCATTGAAACACCCTTTTGACAAAATTGATAGTTGAGATATGACTTCCTCAATCATTTTCTGCCAGTCTGTTTTATTCTGAAGAATGCTTTCCTCCACTTTACAATTTAAGCAGGTTTTTGCCACACTTCCGATCATGGCAATTATGCCTTCTATTAATACAATTGCACGATCATCACTGTCATTCGGATTTTACCCAAAATACCGGGCTCCTATACTTTATTTTAACTGTGCTATTATTCATTGTCTAGAGCTCCTGTTTCATTTGAGACATCTACGCCACAGGTCACAGATCCTCTCACATATCAGCGTGCTTCTCTCTTAAATCTTCGAAATTGTCTAGTTTCAAGAATGTGCCCTGACCTTTGTTTAAACTCTCACGAAATCAAATCCTACTATCTCATAACCAAAAGCTATAGAAACTAGAATACGTAGGGGGCAAGTCCATGACCTTCGAACTGTTTGTTAAACTTCCCGAAATGGTGAATACCCAAAACCGATCGATGATTATAAAATGAATTAGACCAACATAGGAAAACATCTCTAAGTTTCCAAAAATAACGAACCCAACTAGTCATTCAAATTTGTGTATAAGTCAGACTTAAACAATCAGTATGTTATTTAGTCTTGTACCACCTTCATCAAGAAAACATCTCCAGCACTCAACCTGTTCAGTTTGTATTTTTACTCACGCTACTCCTCTCTGTATCAGTCAATGTAGAATAGAATAGAAGCGTAGGGGAGGGAGCCTCATTCCACTGCGACCTACAAATTGAGGTCTATTGTGGATCCCCTTAAATTACAGAACAGCCCCCAGCCTTGCCCTCCTAATCAATCCTAGCAAAGCTGAGAGCGGCTCCGTCATGAAGCTTTCAGCTTCGGGATTGCCCGTCCCCAATTGAAGAAACCTAATCCTCGCCAGGCCGGCGCACTCACAAAGGATGTGCGCCAGGGTCTCCTCCTCTACCTCGCAGAATCGGCATACCGCACTATCCGCAAGTTGTAGGTGGTGTCTATTCAGCCTACAATGCCCTGTTAGTAGACAGTTTAAATTAACCTTATATCTCTTCGGGTCTGGCTCAGTAGGTCTTTGGTAAATTTAGACAAATGTCTTTTAATGAAGAGCTTTGCCTACCTCTGTCCTGGTGTTCCCTCCCACCAACGCAGACGCTGATCTTCTATCCACCCCCTGATAGAAGTTTGAATGAGGCTCCTGGACAAGCCGCAGAAGGGTTCGGGGCCTATAAAGGTATCCTGCGAGCCCTCCCTCGCTAGGGCATCCGCCCTCTCATTGCCCAGGAACCCCGCATGTCCCGGCACCCAGGCGAGTGTCAGTTTATTCCGAGTACCCACCTCGGTGAGGATCAGTCAATGTAAAGTCCTTGCAATATCTCAGTTTCTCAGCTAGTATATCAGTGTTCAGTCGAGGTATTATTCTCTGCTACATTTTTCTCACAGTAACTCCAAAAAAAAACTCCTCCAACAACATGAATGAGACGAAAGGTGACCAAAAGGAAGAGAACCTCATGTTTCATTTATTTTATTAATGTGCACTTTTTATGATGTGGTCATTTCCTTAATTGCATCATTACATCATTAGTAATTCAACGTCATCAGTAAAATAAATAAAACAAAATGGATTAAGCGGTAAGAAAATGGTATATTTCTAGACGGAAGATTATGAAAATGAGTTTAAACTGAAGAACTTATAAGGTATTATTTTGATTTATTTATTTATTTTTTTTGAAACTGAAAGAAACAATAATATTTCATAATATCTAAAAGTCCAAAATCAAATCCATAATTTTGTAGGTATTACCTTTGAAAGTGATATTTTATTTAAAGGTATACCTAAGAGGGGATGGATTTAGGATTTCTCAAGGACTTTGTGTACGTTATAAAGTGATTTTGATGGACAGACAGACAGATTAGATGGAAACAATACCACCAAGAGACCCCATCAGACTAATATATTTTAGTGGGATGGTGGCACCGTTCAAACCCTCCCTCCCCCATCATATTTATTATTATATAAGACAAGGTGGTAGTGAAATGATTGACAGCTTGAAAGGTTCTCTACCCCTTATCACTTTGATAAATCCCCCCCCTTCATACCACAAAATAACGTCTTATAGATATCATATTGATCGTTCTTCTTCTTCTACTTTATGTAATCATGAATATTTTATTGATATTAATAAGATTTTCATTACAGTAATTGTTGTTATTATCTCTGTTTTAAAAATAATAACTATGATAATTATTCGGTAATTTTTAATGATAGTATATTCATTTTTTTTTTTTGAACAAAATTTCAGCTTTGTTTTAAAGTTAACTGAGATAATTGGATTTAAAGTCCGCCTTAAAAAAAGAAAGAAAAAAAATCTGGTGTAAAACACTCACATGACTTTCTCTTACTTCCGTTAATAATGTAATGTTTTGGTGTGATGTTGTGTTTGTAGTAGTGCGAGCGGTGTTGTAGCAAAAAAAAAGGGCTTGTGATGTTGAGATAAGGATAGAAGTATTAAGTAAGTAAGAAGTCGCCACTGTTAACAATTAAATATAATCTTCCAAATAATAACTACAAGTTATTTGGTGTTATAAACTTATTTAATTTATTGTGAAACTGGCACAGATATTTAGAGAGCGATTCCTGAAGTAGTGTTTCGATATTTCCACCTTGATTTGTAGCACAAGTCTGTCTTGTTAGAAGGCTGAAGTCTGACTCTATTCTTTGGAATTGCTCTCTCTCTAGCGGGGGAATTTTCTTGTACAAAAGGTTTGCCCTAACGGGATTTTGTGCCTTTGTTTTTCTATTTAGTATGATCCCAATTTACAGTACCTGATACTAAAATACACTCTTCTTGAAGTTAAATTCACATTATAAAATATTCTAAATTATTTTTAAAAACTATTATTTTTCATTTCGTTCTTCCACTACAATAACAACGATATATAGAAATATAAAATGACAATTTGTTTTGGTAACTTCAAATTTCACTAATGTAGATTTGGTGGGTTTTGAAGGTAAGTAGTTAGAAGTGATTACATTGTAGTCCAGAAGAGAGCGCTAAAAACATTCACCCAACCCTGTATAACGTTTGAAATTCAACGCCACAAATTCCGCACCTCAAAAAAAAGTCATTGTTTCGGGGGAAAGGATTTGGTTGGCACGAGTGGTTCGAGTCCAGCTGTGCTGCCCTTAGATTTTTTCTTGCTAGGAGCCTCATCTTTCTAGCCTATGATGGACAGTGCAGTCTGTAAAGAGAGAACACTCACCCTTGGCCGGCAGTGCACTGAGAAGGCTCCGTACGCCAATGACCATAGATGTTGACACGCCTTTAATTAAAAAAAAAAAAAATAAAAAAAAAATCTGGTGTGAAACACTCACACAACTTTCTCTTACTCCACTTTTCAAAATTATAATTGACAAATTTTATAGTTTGTGTTCCAAATTTGATGAAATCGTTCGAAAACTAAACAAAAAAAAACTGTTCAGTAAAAGCACACTTCCGGTTAACGAAATTTTTCTTGAAACATGGAATTTTAGCCATCTATTTATTTCTGATTAATTTTGTTTAGATGGTAGAATTGTATAATCAACTATGATAGCACTTTAGAGAAAAACATAACCCCCTTCCCTCCCACATAAGCCCCCTTAAATGACTCCATCCTGAAGAAATGTTTCAAATAGATGTTGTTGCTCTTTATATGTATAATACACATTCCTAGTTTAAAAAGAAATTGTTAGAGCCGTTTTCGAGAAAATACCAGAAAACTGAAAAATACATTTCACTTAAAAACACAATTTTGGTCATCCGATTTTTTTCTCAAACTCGGAATTTCAGCAACACATTTAATTCTAATTAATAGTATTTAGTTGAATGAATTTTATAATAAACTGAAATAGCACATAAGAGAGAAACCTAACCCCATCTCTCAGCACCGCAAAAGTGCCCTTAAATGAATTTTTCCATAGAAATGTTTTCAATAAAAGTTGTAGATTTTTGTATGTGTAGTTGATATACCAAGTTTGAAGAAAATCGTCGGAGCTATTTTTGAGAACATCGCATAAAAGTGAAAAAAAAAAAATTAATTAAATTGGTACTTCCGATTGAGGATACCATGGTGATATCTAAACGGAATATTAAGTTTGAACTTAATATACGATTTTTCTTTTATGAGATATGCTGTTCACATACATATACCCACTCAGACACACACACACAGACCATTTTCTAAAAACACTTTTTTTGGACTCAGGGAACCTCAAAACGGATATTTCCGGTGAAAACTTGATATCAAAAATTGGTCACGATTACAATACTTCCTCTTACTAGGAGTAAGAGAAAGTAAAAAAAAAGGAAGAAACATTGGTTTCGCAAAAAATGTTTCGATTAAAAAAAGTAATTCGATTTTAACTGTGCAGTTAGCAATACAAATTTAACGGAAATCGTTATAATCGTTTTCAAGAAAATTATGAATCTCAAAAACTTATTCTATAAAGTCAATTTTTTACTTTCTCTTACTCCTAGTAAGAGGAATTATTGTAATCGTGTCAAATTTTCGATATTGAGTTTTCACCGGAAATATCCGTTTTGAGGTCCCCTGAGTCCGAAAAAGTGGTTTTTAGCAAATGGTCTGTGTGTGTGTGTGTGTGTGTGTGTGTCTGTGTGTATGTGAACAGCATAGCTCAAAAACGAAAAACCGTAGAAAGCTAAAACTTGATATTCCGTTTAGGTATCACCATGCGATCTGACTGTGCGTTAGCTGTCAAAATTCCTCAACCGGACGTACCACTTTACTAGTTGTTTTTTTTTACTTTTTTGCGTTTTTCTCAAAAATGGTTCCAACGATTTTCTTCAATCTTGATACATCAACTACACATACAAGGAGCTACAAGTTTTATTTGAAACATTTCTCTGGAAAAATTCATTTAAGGGCACTTTAGGAGAGGGGGTAGGGTTACAGTTTCCTCTAAAGTGGCGTCATACTTGATTATACAACACTATCATCCAAATGAAATTAATTAGAAATAAATAGATGGCCAAAATTCCGAGTTTGAAGGAAATCAGTAAACCGGAAATGCGCTTTTACTGAATAGTTTCTTTCAGTTTTCGACAAATTTCATTGAATTTGGTGCACAAACTGTAACCTTTGTCAATTATAATTTTGAGAACTGGAGTAAGAGAAAGTTGTGTGAGTGTTTCATACCAGATTTTTTTTTTTTTGATAAAAAACCAAACATTGTACTGACGTAGAAAGCTTAACGCTGCTGTTTTCCAGAACCTAGAAAAAAATCGATTTGTTGGGAAAAACGTTACATAGAATTTATGTATGTAGATAATATATGAAATTTCCAGAAATTATACTTGATTTATTCGTCGATTGATTTTGTTAAAAAAAAAAAAAAAAACAGTAAAATAGCACGTCCTATTGATAGATCGGATTTTGCCCAAATGCCCTTGCATTTAGATACCGTAATTCCATTGTGATGTTTAATTTCTCTTGCTGCGGTGAGAATTGTTGCACTTGAAATCTCCATTTCCCCCCGGATGTACATATTAATATTAAGCGGTACCTATGGCGAAAAAAAATGTTTTTCAAGACAGTGAGTGTTTATAAAGGGAGTGTGAACAAAATAACTGAAGAAGAGAATTCGCTGTAATTTTACTTATGATATCTGCAATAGTTGGACTAGGATATTGGTTGATGATAGTGATTGTTGAATACGTGATAAATAAAACTCAAAATTGCGTTTGCATTCACAATAATTATATTTTACTTTTAACCGTGTGAGGAGAATGAAAAAATAGAAGTTTAGTAGAAATGCCGAGCGAATAGCAATGACTCCAGAGTAGTGTAGCAGCATATAACTAGATAGAACATTTGATCATTCTAACTACAGCTAGCTGGTAGGGAATTCTCCAGTGTAGGGGTTTTAGTGAACCAGTGAACCCCCACCACTCATCCACTCTAGCGGAGAGAAACAGCCCCTCTCGCACAGAGAGGAGAGGCTCGGCGAGTGTATATATACATATATATGAGAGAGAGACACTCAAAAATCATTCTGTTCAATTCAGTCTTACACATCAGACATCATTCTGTTGATTCACACTCCGTACATATCATTTTAGCCACGTCAGTCTGTCAGTTCAGTTCAGTTCTAAATTCTAAAGTGTAAATTCCCTGGCAGTCAGTTATATACATATACATAAATCAATTATATACCTTAAACCAAATCTTAAGGTGTTTATCTTTCATCATCAACAACCAACATCTCCTCACAACACCCTTACATCCAGCCTTCCTGATAATCGTGTTCTTGGCTATATTCCGTTCAGGCATTTTTTTGTCTGCCAATCTGTCTATTTTTGCTCAGGCTGATACCCGCCACACACCTTTATCGATCGTGACCTTTTCAGAAAAAGTTTTAGCCTGCTTCTGTCCAGAGACAAATCTTAAAATGCTAACTGACAACAGCCATGAATGTGACTGTCAAATGTATTTACAGTGTGTCATTGATTAAACATAATAAGAAGAGATCCTTATAAAGATTTAAATATTGTTATTGCTTGACTTTACTGTCTTTATAGAACGCTGGCTTCCCCAAAGATCTTGAGCTATTCCTTTCGTTTCCATAGCTTTAGTCCTTTATTCCCATTTTTACACCCATTATATTTAAGTCAGCTTCTAGATTTTTTATCTAACTTCCCCTGAATCTACAACTTTCATCTCAGCCATACAACATTATTCTGGTAAATTCTGTTTTTCCGTATCCTTTCAACATCTCTCAGCCATTAAAATCGGCTTTTCTTAATTATAGTAACGATAACTTCTTCTTGGGACAATGCTTTTTTATTTGCTCAATATTCACACGCAGCTTCCAATCTCTGTTTTTGAGTATCGAACCACATATTCTTCAGAGTTTCTTCTTTTTCTATGTAACAAGGAGCCTTTCAGTTTCTTAAAATCCATGTTTCGCTGCATTACAGGCATTTCCTCCTAAACACTTTCTTCAAGGCGAACATACATTTTTTTCTGCGGCTAATCTTGCTTTGATTTCAGTCAGGATTCCGTTTTGACTGGTGCTCATTGTGCCTAAGTATTTGAAATATCTTATGAATATGCCCTATTTTAATCCTTTTCTTTTCTTCCCTGCCTAGCAGTAGACATTTAGTTAGTATTTCGGTCTTTAATTATCAGTCCCATTTTTATTGCGGCTACTTCAAGCTCCTAAAAGGCACCATATTCCACATATATCGCCCCCCCCCTCCGAGTATGTCCTAATGTCTTTTATTGTTTATCCTAGCCCTAAATTAAACCGAGAGGATCACCATGTCTCAGACCACTTTCATTGTTAAGATGTTTGCTAATATTTAAGGTAAATTTACATCCCAGTTATCATTTAAGGTATTAATTATGTTGTGTTTTTATTAAGTTACTATATTGAGAAAATGTTACTTACATTCCTTACACATAATCACAAACATAACTGTAGGGAAGGGATTAGCTAAGTGGTAGCGCGCTGGACTAGTAACGCGGAGATCCCAGGTTCGAATCCAGCCGTGCTGCCCTTAGATTTTCTCTCCCTAGGAGCCTTTACAGCTCAGTGTCCGGTGATTGACAGTGTTGTATATAATGAGAGAACACTGTCCGGAGGCCGGCAGTGCACTGAGAAGGCTCCGGGCGCAAATGACCGCAGTTGTTGACGCGCCTTTATTAAAAATAAAATAAAAACATAACTGTAGTCTGAAGATAGGGAAACCTCCGAAGTGTTGGCTCAGATAAGGATAATCTTAGAGAAAGTAAGCTTTATTACATTCCTTCACGTGTACTCGAAGAATCAAGAACTGTGTAAGTAGAAATGGTCAGGATGTTGTGCAAGCAAATTTTAAAATAAGCTGCTTTTTTTTAATGTCACGGTTATCATTATTATTTTCCCGACTTAAATGTGAAAAATCTTGGTAGAAAGAAATTGTTCAAAATAATGAGAAAGAATCAGCTAGAATTCGTGGGGTGGTGGATATTTATACATGAATCAATAATTACTAGTTACAGCGTAGTAATAATAATAGACGGGCGCTGGGCGGCCATAATTGTTTACTTATGGGTTATACAGTTATATGAAATAGTAATATGGTTTGTTTGTATTAAGCCAAAGGGTTGTTAAATATTTTATATATTAAACTAATATAGCCACAATTGGATATTCATTTTGAAAATCTCATCTATGCAAGTCCAGCAATCAATATGGCATGTGTTATTTGCATGTTCTGGTTTTGTGAACATATGCTCTTCATTTGTCTGCTTGTAATGTTTTAATTTATCATTTCCAGTAATTTAGTTTAGTTCATTATGTATTATTTATATTCAGTTTATTTATTTATTTTGTACAAATTTTCTTTGGTTGCTTAATGATAATTATTTAAGACCATAGGCGTAGAAAGGTAAATTGTGAAACAAAATAATTATGGTTGGCAAAACTAAATAGTTAAAATAAAAGGGTTAAAAAAAAAAAAAAAAAAAAATGAAAATAAACGTAGAAATAAATGGAATTATTAACAAATTAAATTTAATAATTAAGAAATCCTTACTTTTATTTATGTGCATAGAAGATTGAATTCAGTCGTTTACGACAAAATTCCAAAAAAACCTAATCTATAAAGACGCACTTCAGGTTGATGGATTTTACTCGAAATCACTCACATACATACAGACTATTCACTAAAAACATTTTTTCAAACTCAAGGGACTTCAAAACATATATTTCCGATAAAAACTGAATTTCGAAAATTTGACCTTATCGCATTATCAATAATTGGTTTTATTGAAATTAATTTTTTTTTTTTTTAATACAAAATTTTATTATTTATATATTTTAACATTTCCAATATAAGAAAAAATAAAAGAAAGTAATTAAATATATTTTAGATACAGGAAAGAAAATTGCACACGCACTATGATGCGCATACATAACCAGGTTCGTTTAAATAGTGACGATTTGCTATGGTGTATATTTGCATCATTGACTTTATATAATGCAATGGAGAGATGGAGAAAAAAAAAAACCTCCTACGTGGCTACGAATGGGTTGTAAATGGAATTGTAATACCTACGAAGTAGAATAAGAAGAACGGAGGCAAGTAAGAATATATACTACATTAGTGGGAGTATTTTGGTTTGGTGGAACAGAGGTAGTAAGAAATAAGAGTCGAAGTATAAGAGAGGATGTTATCGTCCGGAGGCAGTGTTGGTAGTATTCTGTCTAACAGTGGGGCTATACTGAAAGAAGTGGTAGGAGTATCAACGACATCTGAATACGTAAATAGGAGTAGAGTAAGAGACAAGTGTAGAGTGTATAGTCCTGCATGACAAGGAGTATAGCACCTCTTTGCTAACGAGCAAATCCTTCCAGTAGGCACTTCTAGAAGACTGTATACTTGGTTCTTCTACCCTTAATACAGGGGGGGGGCCTGGAAACTAGAAGAACAAGAAGAAGAAGAAGAAGGACACGAATGGGGAAAGAACAAAAAGCGATAAAACCAAATTGTTCTTTTGTTCTCTTGTTTTCTTCACTACTTTACACCTTGTTCGTCTTTAGTCGTCAGTTGCTGTTCATTACTTCTTCTTGTGTTGAAGTCCTTCCTAAACTAGTTTGTTGTTTCACCTTGATAACGCAATGTCTTCTACAAATATTTATAGTTTTTTCAAATATTTTAGTTAAGAAAATTAACTTATTGGTAATCTAAACTTCGCTTCTTTTTCCTTCAAATTATCTCTTGAATGTTGCATTTCACAAAATGGTAATATCGGAGCCTTGCTATGGAACTTATTAAATAAAAACTACATCAACCGACGTTCGCATCATAATGCCAAAAGTGTTCACTAAAAAGTGTTCAAATAAATTTAAACGATACAATATTTACCTTAATGCAATATTGGTGGAAAACTTGATATTCAGAAAAAAATTATTATTTTATCTTTCCTGAAAAATGTCACTCTTCCATCTTTTTTAGTATATAATGGCGGTACAAGTACCATGGTATTCTAGAAAATGTTGCTTCCTTTCATGCTTAATTGTTTGAAATTTAAGAGGAGGAAGAGAAGGTGAACGGTGGTAATGAGCTAGAGTATGTCAGTGAGTACGCTAACTAATTTGACCACATCCGCTGCTTCTGGAATGTCCACTTACGACTGTTGAGTATTACCGTTGCTCCTATTATTGGACTGAGATTCAAGTTCGGAACGTAAGTAGCCCTAATGAAGCAGTATGGCCTTTCGATCATGCATAGGTTAAAAGTATATAGTGGGAAAACCTCCTATAATTTCCATAGTACTTGTAATTTATCCACTGAGGGAAGGCAGTTAAAAAAAAAAAATGGCCGCATTAGGAGAGGAACGGTAATTTATTACATGGAACTAATTTCTGTTGATTCAGATATGTAATTTTTAATGACATTAACTGTACCTTTTCATGACATCTAAAAGTTTAGATTTCAAATCTGCTGATTAATCTTTTCCAACAACAAACTAATTGGATCAGCAGCCAAAATCCCACCAGATGTTCCCATAACAAAGTATATTAAAGTTAATAGCAGCATAAACCGTATTTAACAAGAGTTTAGCTATCATGATGCAGTTTTTCTATCGTTTCTGCCTTGTATAAAGAATATGATGCAGTTTCTCTATCGTTTCTGCCTTGTATAAAGAATATGATGCAGTTTCTCTATCGTTTCTGACTTGTATAAAGAATAATTCTCTAAAAAAAAAAACAGAACATGGTTGAGGGCATGCATGAAGAAGACTGTTAAAAGAGTTTCTTGCAATCTGTAAGACTGTAATCACATGGCACCGACATCTGTCTTCAGAATTTTTCTCTGACATCTTTTGTCAAGTTTCTAAGGACTCAATTCTGTATTTCTACAAATCCTGCGCTAAAATATTATGGAAAGGCATGATATTTCTAGCGAATATTTTTATTTCATATTCTCGAGAAGACTTGTATCAATATCAAGCATTCTTTACTCACTTACTGCATAGATTTCACAATAATAGATTTTTATCTTTTTAAGTTTCGGCTACATTATTTTGCACATTATTTAAGTACCTTATTTTAATTACTATTTTAGCTGTTTTAAATTAAATATATATCAACAAATGTAACTAATTATAGTTTTATACTAAATTAGCGTAATTTTATAATCACTCTAGACATCAGTATATGTCGATAAATTATAAGATAATATAGGAAATTCAGTTGAGGAACTTTATATATATATATATATATACACCAGATGATGAAGGAAGGGAATCCCTCCCCCTAGGGCTTTATAAATCCTTTTGCCAGCGCCATCTCCATGTTTAGTTGTGCGTGTGTGTGTCTGCATGGATCTCTAGAGTTCTCTCCAAACTTAAAGCTCCCTTCGGCTTAAGGAGCCACCATAGATTAATCTTTAATGCCTAATCTCGGTTTGGTCCCTGGAGACCCTATAGAATATATTTCCTTGTGCCTTACTCTCCTACATTTAATAATATGCTTGTACGTATATTTTAGTTGGCGGTGTTTGAGAAAGGCAAAAAAAAAAAAAAATTACATTACAATTTAGGCAAATTTTTATTTGAACTTAATAGTTTGTTATTATTAAGATAAATTATGGGGGGGGGATACAATTTTAATTATGTTTGCTCTTTAAATAAGAAGAAATGATTATTAGACGTCTTTGTTTAGGATATTTTATTCATGTTTTATTTTTGTAGTTGAATTTTCAATTGCAATTATCCTTGTTGTTGAACTAAGTCCATTGTTTATATTAGAAAACAGATTTTAACGGAAATTCAAATTTCAACTTTTCTTCGTGATCATGTAAATTAATTGAGTTTTGGTATTTTATTTATCCGTCATAGCATGCATATTCATCCGGTTTCTGATTTTCATCTATCTTCAGAGTAAATTCACCCAGTTCGTGTAGAGAGTTCACTTCAACGTAATATTTCTGTTACACTCACACTTCCAAGTTTGAACAAACCAACAAGTGTGAGTGTAACAGTAACATTACGTTGATGACGTGAACTCTCTACATGAACTGGGTGAATTTGATCTGACGATGGATGAAAAACCAAGTCAGAGGAACCAAATGAATATGCATGCTACGACGGATAAAATATCAGATGTTATCCAGCATTGCGGGCCCATCCATCACATATTAAGTTGAGTTTTTTTTTTTTTTGCAAATAGACAACATAGGCGATATACTACTACAACTTACGCCGAAATATTATTTAGATCTTTACTCGAGGAGCTGGAATGGCACCTTACTTTCTTTCCACAGCTTCCATTAGTACCAAGTATGAAGCCAGGGGGATATTGTAGCATGACTACCCACCTCTTCTTCGTTTTTAGACATTGAATGCATGAGCCAGAGTGAAGAAAGTTGATGAATGACCCCATCCCACTTCCTTTCTCAGCTGACTAGAATGGATGGATTCCAGGATAATAGAATTATCATTACTATTAAAAAATTTATATAAAATGACGATTTGCTTCTGATGAGGGTGCAGTACTTTTATAAATATTGCATTACCCTCTGAAATAAACTAACTAGTGACTAGACTTGAATTACTTTCATCAAAAAATCCTAGCCAGTACTAACTTAAAGAGTTGAGTTTAATAAAATTCAATCTGAATTGAATTGTTGAATTAATTTTTTCAGTAATTTTACTTAGTTTTTTTTTTTTTTTGGAAGTCGGTTTCATTTTGCGATATATTCGTAAACTTATTAAATTCGTTTAATTATCAGCAAATCATTTGTACAAGTTTCAAATGGTTGGAACCATTATCTTCATTCATAAGTATTGATTTTAATGAAAGTTTGATTAACAATGGCGATTTACCTTCGTATAAATAATGCTAGCTGATGTTATTTTCTGTTGTTCCTGTAAAAGGAAGTAGTGAAATTATGTTGAATTTTCAGAAACAATTTTACACCGGAAATATATGATTTGCGATCTGTTGAATAGAAAAAATGTCTACCAAATGGCCAAATGATATATATATATATATTAATCTTAATACCCAAATTATCCCAGAAAGTTTCAGAGAGATATGGGAATTTAGTTCTATGCAAAAGTTAATGATTGATTATGTTAGGGCAACTAAAGATATTGAAAAAAATGTAAAGTTTAACGAAAATTTTGTCAATATATTTTTTGGTAGTTATTGTCCGGAATTTGCCGCCAACAGCGTACAATAATTTAATTTTGGAACGGGGTGTTGTACTACCTTGATAATAATTTACTAATTTATTATGCTGTGTCCTAAGAGTAGTGAGGGGGTAACCTATGCATTTTCTCCTTTCTCAGTCAGTCGCCATTTTACGCTCGAAGGAGTGAGTCGTTATGCAACACTCCTTTGAAAAGATCGCAGTGTAATACCTATAAAATTCATGCCAGTTCGGTTGCCCTTAATTGTGAAAAAACTAAGTTTGTTTACTTCTGGTTTTCCTGGGTACTATTAATAAACTGGTCCTTTTGTCAACTTAGCGGTTCGGTTCTCTCGGGTCTGCATAGGTTTATTGTGAAGTCACATGGTTGCTTTTCTCCCGTACAGCTTCTGGGAACCCATTTAATTATTATCTGCAATCAAGTAGCAGTGTATTGGTGTGGACTCTAAGAGTTGGAAGCATATAAGAATGATTTCCTTATTACTCCCCCCCCCCCCGACATTCTCCTCTCTTTTCGATATGGTCTAAGGACATGTCGATCTTCCAACACCGGCAACAAGGATTCTGCGTATCAAGGTAAGCGCCATTCCTTTAGCTTATTGAAAGTGATAATAAATAATATTTGCACACCATTTTTAAATTTAATTTATATAATCTTTTTTTTTCCCCCATTTGATTTTTAATATTTAATTTGCCCACTTGCTCAAACATTCAATATTTTTCACACAATTTCTATTATTAATATTTTTTTCCTGTATTTACTAAACAGTTACATTGACGCAATTAGAAAAAAATTGGGTAAGAGTTCCACACCAGTTTTGTTTTGGGAAAAGCAACCATAACTTGATTTACAAAAAAGCCGAGCTGCACAATATAATTAACCAACCCACTGGAAGTTTTATAATTTGGGTGAAATATTAAAAAATATTAAGAATTTTTTTTATGGATCCTCTAATCTATAAAAAGCTGTCGTACAGTGTTCAAATTCAATTTGGTAAAAATTAAATTTATTTGTTATAGCCAACCATTTATTGACCTAATTATTTTGTTAAATTAATATAATTTAAACTTAATTTGTCCTTTAAAAAACCTTTATATAAGATTTTTTATATTTAAAATTTTTATAGCCAGTACTTTATAATCTACAGAGATATTTTAGTACGTGCAATGGATTATGAAAGAAAATTGCGTAGGATGAAAATAAAAAGCGGAATGATAAAAGGGCATTAAATATCTAGCATATTTTCACTCATGTCATCATCATCATCACCATTCCTCTTCCTGCTACATATCTCCGTGCTGTTCTCCCATAGTAGTAATTTGTATCTCGTATATATAACTTTCCATAACAGCTTGTATACAGTTTCTTGTCTACTTCGCATCTATTTTATGTGCACAACCTTGTTATGATCTTCTGAAACTAGTCTCTGTTCGTTTATCTCTGTAATTTTTTTTTTTTTTTTTTTTTTTTACTGCTGTTTATCTTTATGAAGAATTGTTTTATTTTTGTAAAAAATAACTAAAGCAAATGATTGTTGTTGTTGCGGTATAATTTTTCTAATATTTCTTATCTCGTAACAATTATGGTCATAATATTAAAAAAAAAAAATCTCAGTTTAACCTTTTCCAATTGGAGGAAATTACTTTCTTATAACTTTCAGAAAAATAAGGACTTCTTTTCTATACCTTTTTTTTTTTAAAAGATACGTACTAGATCCTGTCTCTTGGCTTTTGTTTATGTAATTTATATCATTGTTTACTTTGACTAATCTAATCCTTTATTGAATTATGTTTTTGCCTCTCATTTACTATTTTATAATCTGCAACCAAAATATCCGGCGAAAAAAAATTGAGATTCGTTGTTTTCTGTCACATTATTTGGAAAAAAAGGACTGATCGTAGAAATTTAAGCAATGGAAGGAGAAGAAGTGGTGAAAACCAAATTCGGTAGCGTTTTTGTTTTAAACCTTTTAAAAGTAGACACACCAGCATTCTTGCATAAATTAGAGTGTGTGAAATAGAATCTGTATGCAATCAATCACCAAGGATTATCTACCATAATCGGCACGGTTCGAAAACCACAATGACCTGCTATCTTAGAAAGCTGGATACACCTCTAATTTAAAACCAACTTCAGATTTTTCATAAATTGTCAAAGCGCCAAGCCAAATATATCAATTTGTGCGAAAATGTGCTTAAAAAAAATGAAATGATGACCAGTTTTGGAAAATAATAAGTAAAATGATGAAAAATGAATATTTTTTTTAGAAAAATCTAAATAAGCGTAACCAGTGGATACCAAAAAAGAACCCAACTAGAGGTTAGCTAAGATCGGTTCGGAGTGAAAGGCCATGTCTTGCGTTTGGTAGAATTTTGAAGGTGTTTTGCATTTTGAACTGATTTTAGAACGCCTGATTTCTAAAGCTGTTCATTGTAAACTTTATACTAACCGGCTAGAGAGAGTTTATGAAGCCCTTAAACGCAAGGTTCCCCCTTTTTTAATTAACCGAAATAAAATGTTTCTGCAACCTTTTTAACACACTCGTTCACGTTTGGCTCAAAAAAAAAAAAAAATTAGCAGAGTTGGAGGGAGTAAGTATTTTACTACACCCCACTTATAGCTCTGAGTTGCATCATCTGATTTCGGCCTTTTCCGGTCTTTAGTTCATGTTATCAAGTCTTTAAAAATTATTAAGCCACACGACTAGGGATCTGAGTAGTTTTTCGCCTCCAAACCAAATGGCACCGTCGTCAACAAATTCAAATTCTTGCAGATAGTGGATGAAAATAGTGAAAAATGAAAGAGGTTTATATTTTGAAGCATACGATTTAAGTAAGCGTTTTTATATTTATTTTTAAATAAAACTCAATTATGCCCCAAAACTTTTGTAACAATCTGATATTTTTATTTTTCCTTACAGTTATAAGAAATGTTTGTGTTTGTATGTGAATAATATACCTAACGAGTTATTAAAGCACTGTATGAATATGCATCACTAACCTTAACAGAAACTCATGACTTTTTAAATTCCATTAACATCACACAGGGAGTGTTGCAGGGGGAGAAATTAAGCCCACTTTTATTTAATTTGTACACTTCAAATATTGTCGAATATTTTAAGATTAGGGGCGCCAAAGGAATTAGCATTGACAGATCTAATGAACTGCTAATGCTATCATCATATGCGGATGATTTGGCCATAGCTGCTTACTCCCCAAAAGGATGTTCAGTTTAAGCTTAATTTACTACAGTCTTACTGTGACACTAATTATCTCCAAATTAATACCTCCAAAACTGTTGTTATGCCTTTCTATAAAAGGTAAATTACCTACAAATATTCCAAAAATTTTCTGTAACAATGAAAGAATCGAAATTGTTAATTCGTTTTCCTACCTTGGTGTTCCTTTCTCGACATCGGGTAAATTCTTGCAGGCGGCCCAACATTTTAAAAATAAAAGCTCAATTGCGGTTTCTTTTGTACTCTCTTTGTTGTCGAAGATAAAATCGGATTCTTGGGATGTAAAGAATTATCTGTTTAATTCTCTTGTCTCTAGCGTTCTCCTGTATTCATCGGAGTTATGGGGGCTCCGCTACGCGGAAATTGCAGAAAGAATACCTCTAAGATTTTACAAAAATTTGTTGAGGCTATCTAGAAACACGCCCGACTGTTTTGTGAGACTTGAAATTGGCATTATACATATAATATCGAAAGTTTTTAAACGCACTGTCTCTTGGTGGTTGAAGATCCTGACTATGCCGCGCGAAAGAATACCTCGTATCTGCTATGAAGCGCTTTTAGCAAATATTGACAATGCGAGCATTCCATTCAACTGGGTCACAAATACGCGTAAATGTTTCATTATTATTGGTGCCGAAAATATATTTGACCAGCAAGATGTAGATTTCATTTCTAGCAGAGTGCCTGATATTATAACAAGTTTCAATAATCACTTCATCTGTAAGGACGTTGACATTGCGATAAATTCGAAATTTAATTCTATTTTTAGAAACATCAGCAGTTTTGGTTCAAATGAACAATATATTCATTTTAAATGTAACATAAATGTGACCCGGGTTGCCTGCCAACTTAGACTGTTTTCCCAGAAAAAGCCCCAACTATCTGTTAATGGGAAATTATATAAGTTTAATTCAGAGGCGCCTTGCCCCCTATGCAAGGAGGACAAGAACAATATTATGCACTTTTTAATAACATGTCCAATTTTTGATGTCTTAAGGTATAAGTTCCTAACAGAATATATTAACGTGCCACCATCTAAAACAGTTATGGAAAATCTATTATGTTTCGATAGGCAGCACCAAGTGAAATATGTTTACATTTACGTAACTAAAGCGTTAAAAATAAGAAGTTTTATTTTGAGTAATTAGGAATTTGATATTTATGTATTTCTATTATATTCTCATATTTTTTATTTTTTTATTTTTTTTTGTTTTATTTGATTCCAGTATTTTTCTTTTTAATTCAGTTTGTTTACATCTATCCTTTTTAATATATATAATATAATACCAGCAAATTTGTTACTAAGAAGAATTCATGCATGGAAAAAATATGTTAATCTAGTTTTTTTTTTATTTACTTCATTTTGTGTTCTCAGTTTATTTGTTTACAGAATAGGTATTTTATTTTGTGATTTAAGTTCTATTGTAAATATATGTTTAGGTCAAACCCCTTGCTACAAATCGTATTTAAAAGCAAGTAATAAATAAATAAATAATAATAATAATAATAATAATAATAATAATAAGAATAATAATATAATAATAATAATAATAATAATAATAAATAATATACCTCAAAAAGAAAAATCCTAGAAAGCTCAAACTTACTTGACAAATCCAAACTTACTGGTGAAATTCCAGCAAACCAAGGTGCGTCTTTATTGAAGTATTTCTATTCATTCTTCGCAACTTTTTTGAAAACAGTTTTCTGCGATTTATCTTTAACTGATATATCATTTCCAAATTTGTATTCTCCATAAAACCTAGAATTCCCCCAAAAAATATAAGTGTAAAAGATAATAAATGAATGTAAGAGTGGAAGTAAACAAGTTTTCTTTATCAGATATGCACTTACATATAAAGGGAAACTGTAACTGTTAATTTATAATATATATTTTGGAGCCTCACAATTTATTTGTATTTTTTAAAACTTTATGCCTGTTCATACTCATATATATATTTCTAATTCTGTTTTCCTTATTAAATCACAAAGTACTATCGATTCTACTAAGTTTTACATAGATTGGATGCTGTTATCGCTTACTGACCTTATTTCTTATCTTTATTTCTTGATAATACATGACAATGTTGCTGCTATGATATCTTCCGGAAGTTGACGAAGTCGAAGGTTTCCTCATCGGTTTCCTATTTAATCTCTTATACCATTTAATATTTTTTTTATCACGTTTATATATTCTTTATAAACTTTATAAAGATACAAAATTCACTTAGTACTAATAATAAGAATTGGAATATATCTGTTATCGAGGCCACCGCCTATGTTGGCAAAAATAAAAATAAAAAAATTAAAAAAAAATCGACAAAAACAAAATTATAAACTATATATATAATAATAAACTATTGTGCCAAAAAAATACAATACCGGAAGTCATGAAGATCATTTTGTTTTATTCGAATTAAACAAAACAAATGAAATAAATTAAAAAAAATGGTTTTGTACAGTTTCTAATTAGGTTTTATTTCTTTAAATAAATGCTTTTCATCATTTTAATTGAGTTGTCGGGTGGAAAATTTCGCATATTCTTTTTTTTTTTTTTATGAAGTTTTCATTGTGAAAAATATAGTAATAATAAGAATAATAGAAAATATAAAGATAAATATTCTTTGGTTTAACGTTGACTATCGATCCACTTTTATACTTGTGTATGGGGGTCACCTTCAGGTGAACTTATCGATCTGTATGGTCGATAGTGTATACTGTTAGTGTGTGTATATTTTCAGTAATAGTGTATACCTATGGTCGGGAAGGTGGGTACCTATGGTGCTGGAAAACAGTAGCTAGAGCCAAAGCAGCGTCACGCGATCTGACGTGTCTCTCACAGTAACGCCTGCAATCATCCACAAACCCTTTCTATGCTCCCCTTCTTGTTTCACCCTCTATGGGGAGTGGTTTGGTGAGCATGCTGCTCTCTATTATATCGCCATATTACTAAAGAAAAAAAATATAAAAAACCTTTCCTATTAAAAACATTTATAATTTTTATATTTCCCTCCCCTATACAACCGTTACTTTTCCCCCCACAAATGATGACCATCTAATATTGTTATCCCAATAGTGGGGAGAATTTTACATACAAGTTGATGAGATAGTTGTCCTTTCAAAAATATTAAAAAAAAATAAATAAATAAATAAAACTGGCTGAATCACACCCGATTATTAAGTGTAATCAATAGTAAGATTAAACAAATGAGTTGTAAGTCTATTATTGCAAAATCGTTCAACACTATTCAACTCTACTCAGTTCATTAATCTATGCTAATTGGCCAGTGATGCAATATTTTGCATCACTGGCTTTTAGTGTTAATGCCTTTATCTTTGTAATTAGTATTTTAAATTTATTTTTGCATTAATTACTAGTTTAAGGAGAGGAGTTCTGGTTATTCATTTTATTTCTACTAAATTTATACTTATACCGAAGCAAAATTAGATTGAAAGTTGCTTTGAATTTTCATAATAGGTATAAAAGTTTTTTACAACATTCTTATACTACCGCAATGAATTTATTACCATTTTCTTATATTTTCAACGAAAACCGACAATAATTTTAATTGTTGCTGGTTGGTTCCGCAGAACTGGAAAGCATCAGAGATATTTTCCGTTATAGCCTGCTTTTTTTTTTTGTGGTCATCGACTGGTTTTGGGCGTTCGCCCACCTTCAGGATGCGTTTGTCATACAGTGTGATAACACAGACTTGCACAGAGCGAACTCAGTTGTAAACTGAATTGTAATGTAACTCAGTGTAATGGAACACTGAGTGTGTAAACTGAATTTTTTCTGTGGAAGTCTATGTTATCACACTGTGTGACAAAAGCATCCTGAAGATTGGCGAACGCCCGAAACCGGTCGATGACCACAAAAAGAAGCAGGCAAACACGGAAAATGTCTTTCCAGTTCTGCGGAACCAACCACAACAACTATTTGTTGAGATACTTAGCCTCACTGGCTCCATAGTTGTTGTGGTTGTTTCCGCAGAGCTGGCAAGCATCAGAGACATTTTCCGTGATAGCGTGCTTCTTCTTGTGCTCATCGATCGATTTCGGGCGTTCGCCCATTATCTGGATGTTTTTGTCAAACAGTGTAATAACATAGCACAGAATAACATAGAATGGCACAGAGCAGATTCATTTAATACACTGTGTATCAACAGATGTATCAACTGAATTTGCTCTGTGCAAGTCTATATTATTACACTGTTTGACAAAAAATCATGATGATGGGCGATCGCCCCAAAACAGGGCGATGACCACAAGAAGAAGTAGGCTATCACGGAAACTGTCTCTGATAGTTTTAAATGTTCCGCTATTCCTTTCAAAACTTGTGTTCTCTTCACGTAAAGACAATTTGGGTCTTCTGTTTTTATTTTTAGTCAACGTCGTCCACTTTTACAGACCACCCTGAACTTGGAATCCTCAAATCCAGGGGTAAGCTAGGTGCTTTCCACATGTTATCTATAATGTTCAATGAAGTTCACAAAACTACAAAGAATAGAAAACCTATTTCACAATAGAAAATTCTATCTTAAATTACATTTAAACCATTTTCTTTGAGTAAAGAAAGCATCCTGTCATTCTGACTCTTCTTAAAAACACCTCCTAGATGTTTTGTGACCTCCTTTCATTTTATTTATATATAAGATATATATTATCTTTATATGTTTTTCTTTACTGTTTCATTCGTTTGTTAGATCTTCTCTAGGATTATTTTTTGCAAAAGACATGTGTCTATTAAAGCAGTAAGTTTTATTTTCATTTTCTCTAATTTTCTATTATTCTCTATGTATTGTTAAAATACAATTAATTTAATTAGATATAATTATTAAATTAATATATTCAGTATCACTTAATGAATATTTCTTTAATTCTGCAAAAACAAAATTGTAAGAAATTGTTGATAAAAAATGTTTTTTTTTGTGGGAGGGGGTAAAGTGCCTGAAAGTAAGAGTTAGGAATTTCTCAGGTGGTATTAAAAGCTTGATTAAAGTCCGCATTGCGACCCAACGCTGACACACAGACTATCTATCGTAAACCAACCTTATTCAGTGTAGCTATTTGAAATAGTTCTTTGCATTCTTGGAACAATTTCTTCTTTTTATTTTTTTTTTACTTTCTGCACTATTAATGTTGTATTTATGTTGTATTAATGTTCTATTATTAAGTAGTAAATATTATCTTCTTTTGAAACAATTCTTGAAACTTGAATAGTATTTATCTTATGGGGCATTTAGATAATTTTTTATGAAATAATAAAAAAATTAATTGCAATAAATGCTGAATTCATATAATAGATTTTATTTATCTTTTGTTTGTACTATTAACGATTTCTTCGAATAAGTATCCAGATTTATCGAAGAATAAATATTACAATTTTTTATTTTTTATTGCTAGATCGGCATTTTTTTTTTTTTTTTACGTTGTAAGTAACACAGATGGCGCTGAACTTCACATAAACATACACGCATTGGAGAAGACGCATATTTCAATGCAGTCATCGCTTGAAGTGAGAAACTTACAAGGCCACTGGCATTTTAAAAGCCTGGGAGAGTTTTCTTAAATTGTACGAGGGAATAGGTGACGGACTAAAGGATTAGAATGGGATTGTAGTGTTTGATGAAACTTTTTATATCGGGCTCAGGGGACTAGATTGACGCAAGGAATTTCAAAATCTCTATGGAAAGATCGCGCGGTAGCGCGAAGAATTTTGGATTGTTGGGATTTTAGTCATTGGAGATTGGAACGTTTTGTTGAATCCCACAGTTCAATGTTATCTGTCCAGATAGGTTTTAATTATGGAGACAGTTTAGATTTGAAGTCCAGGAATCTATTCACTAATCGATAGCGTCTATTGAATACAATTCTTTTCAGTCGTATTTGTGGGTTAATCTTGTGTCTATGAAGAACATACGGTAACGAACGAGATTGGTGGTTAGGAAGACACGAAGTAGATAGGAGGAAGAATGATGCGGCTCAGAATGAATGTAATAGTTTGAGATTTACTTTCATTAGGTTTATTTTTTCATTTTTTGAAGTACATTTCGTAGAAGGAAAAGTGATGAGTTTGAAGATTTCCAAGTCTGGGTGCCACAGAGAGGAGAGGATTGCGGTGTAATTGGCGAAGCCGAGCAGAAGAGTTTCTGGATGGCTTACGTGAATATCCGCTGTGATGTGTATATTGTGTACAGGATGGGGCCAAGTATACTGCCTTGCGGAACAGCCGCTGTAGCTTTATGGATATGAGAGACTGAAGTTCCAAGTTGTATTCCGAAGTAACTTATCAATTCCTAATCCAAAAGTTCTTATAAATATCTTTGTTCAGGATTCTGTTTTTCTTGTTGTTTATTGATTTATTAAAATATTTATCTATTTAAAGGTTTCAAATTTGGAGTTTTTAGAATTTAAAGTTTTTGTCTTTTTTAATTGTCTGTATGGAGGGATCAAGATCTACGCTATAGCCCCTCTGGGTCCATTATAGCTACCACAAAGCTCGAAGCCTCACCGGCCTCCCGGCAGTGGTTTTTCTCCGGTGCCCGTGACTGGACAGCGAGCTGTAATGAAACACCTAGGACGAGAACATCTATGGATTGCGCTGCTGGACTCAAACCAGGGATCCAACATGTTACCACTCTACTAATCCCGCCCCCTTGAATTTAGCGCTATTGAAAATTCAAACTTTTTTGTAAAAAATTATTAGAAATTTTTTCTCTATAATAAAGTCAGTGTTGACTAATTAATTAATGTTATCAATTGGAAAAACTGCTAAACATTATCATTGAATAAAACTGTACTACTTTTATGCAATGACTAAATAAACTCACACAACTTAGCAATTTGTTTCTGCGTTTTGTCATTTTAGATTTTAAAAAAGCATGAGATTTCCACGACTCTAGATTCAAGAAATATTTCTAGATCCTTGGAAACTGCGTTTCTTTTAGCACACCAAATATGCTATTTTTACAATATAAATCTAGCACGTCCAAATTCAGTTAGTGTAGTGCACATTTTGTTTACTTTTCTATATTATTGTTTTAGTTTTTTTATGCAATTTTATTGTAATCTTTCAAATAATTTTTTTTTTTCATTATATTATGCATTAGAATCTTTATATTCTCCTAAAGTTAGGCTTCAATCAATTTTGTGAGTTTATATATATCTTTGTGTGAGTATAACAGCATGAACTTATTATCTTTTACTTTGTTTTGTAGTACTTGAATAGATATTTCTTTGAGCTTATTGGTTGCATGCTTGGCTGCCATTGTTATTGCACTGCAATGTGCATTTAGTATATAAAGTTTTCATATATTTGAATATATTGTATCCTGATCGTTGCTTTGAATATAATATTTACTAAAGTATGATAACATTCTGCGATCTGAGAAGAGGGAAATAATGTCTGCATGGAAGCCTTGCCTTATAATTTGTTTCTAGGATATTCCCTTTTGGAATCTATTAAAAAACTAATCCAAGCCTTATCTTTGGTTCTATTTGGCGAAACGAATAGCATTTATAAAATAATCGAACATTACTTACAGTACTGCCGCTGGTGGAGGGGTAGTTGATGTGCACCACTATGTTATTTGGAACCATTTTGTAAATTCTGGATCAGCAACCAATACATTCTCTTCTTCTACAAAATCCTTATATTTCAGATGGACAAATGCATTGCAGAAGCATAAACAAAAATGAATCCAAAATGGATTTGGTTGATGATTTGCTAGTGGTAGTTAGGGGCCACTTCCCAGACATGATGGCGAAAAGGATCTTAAAGGGTATGGGACATAATGGAAAATAGTGTTCTATGAGGAATTCCTTGTAAGAGACAGTTAGATCTGTAGGGATTGGCTATCAAGACCATGCCATTGCGACCTTTATGGGTCAATTTCTTTTCCCCGAAAATGCAAAATCTCAGCCACACAAGCCCTTCACACGGACATAGAAAGTGCTGTGCTTTTTCCTCTTCTTTCATCTGCATCTGGTCTCTGCAGTTTTCCCCCTCCTTTCTGTGATCTGTTGTACACTCATGTTTTGATGGCTGCACCCATAAGGATCTTGCAATGCTACAAAAGTTAAAAGTTCAATAAGGATTCCCTATGAAGCACTACAAGATAAGGCGATCTGCCGCTTCGTTGCCCTTATTATACTTTCAACACCCGGGTACCCAGCCTAGTGAAACCTTATTTTGATTTATAATTTTTCTGAAGATTCCCAAGCAGTCTCACTACTTGGCAGTCTTGAATTGGCTTGGTAGGAAATGATGGCTTTTAGAGCAGCTTGGCTGTTTGAGAAGATGACAGCTCTGGAATTAGAAATGAATCTATTTGTAAAGTGACAATTGACTTTTTTAAGGGACGCAGAGTGTTGCACGATTTGCAAACAAGAGGTACTTAATGGAACCATCATTCAATTGGTCAAACAGATGAAATGTTTCTGTCAGGATTTTGACCTGAGAGTATCCTGGAATTCACACTGAAAGGGCAATATTAGTCTTTGTCATCTGCAAAAGGCTGCTCTGTGGGAAAAGCTGGGAACTCAGCTCCAAAATGACCCTTTGTTCAATATATAACGAACGAATTGTTTTTGTCCACTCTCTTTACATAATATCTACTGTAAGATCACTAACTAGTCTATAACTGAGATAAACCAAGATATTACCCCTTCTCATTGAATTAACTTTTTTCTCTTTATGAAGCTGAAAATGTGATAAACAGTTAAATTTATTAGGTAATAAAACAAGGGTTGATAAGTAAGTAATATATATGTATAATCAGAAATGATTACACGACAGTTCCCTCTTGTTCTCATTGTTCTTTAGTATAACATGATAATTACTGTGATAGAGAGTGGGTTCTGCCCTTTCTTTTAGGGCTGGAACCCGCCAAAAAAAGGAAAGATAGCAGCACACTCTATATGCTAACCCCGTTAACAACACATTCTAGTGGATGTAGTGTAAAAGTTAGAGGATGAATAAAATTGCAATTTCTTGTTGGTACTCCTCACCCCTCAACAGTTACTCCGGTTATAACCCTCCACTTCCTTGTCCCTCCACTTCTAAATAGTTAGAACCCAAGCGGCCTACCTCTTCTCTGTTTGGATTTGGTCTCTTTCCTGACTCTCTAGTAGTCTGTCTAGTTGTCCCTCTTCCTGCTAGCAATCCCTTCGTTTGAATTAATCGACTTAGATGGGGCATGTCCTTCCAACTTCATCCTGCACTTCTATTTGGCTTCTCTTTCTCTCTCGCTCTGTCTACTTCTCTTGTGCTCTCCATTCCATTATACAACTTCTTAATTGCTACGTTAATTACTGTCTCTCTTCCTAGATGGAGCACTATGTGAAATGTCTAAGGGAAGGAGAAAAAAATCCGCAGCCCTCGCTTGCTTATCTCTGCTGTTTCTCACATAGTTCTCTCTCTGCCCGACTATTAGAACAATGTGTTTGTCATTTTTGTATCGTACCTCAATTATTAACTTTTTTTAATATTTAAGTTATATATTTAATATTTGATTATTAATCAATCTTTCATTTTTTTTTTTTAATGAAAAATTATGTGCTTTTTCTAATGGTATTAGAAATGTTAGAAGTCCACTAAGTATATTCCAATCATGTCGTGCAAATCAATCCATATCTAGAAAAAAATCTGGTGTGATACACACTCACACAGCTTTATATTACTCCAGTTTTCAAAATTGTGATTGACAAATCAGCTTGTGTTTGAACATGCATAGATTTGCTTAAAAAATATAATATTCTTGAGGAGCGGCAATTTGTCTTTTTGTCCGTGGCGGCTTAACCACTAGGGCGGGCGCTACTGTCATCGACTTCTTGATAATGAGGTGAAATATATATCTCATATTAATTTACTGGCTGAGTATCAGGTCAATGAATTTACCAAGCAGTAAGAGCGATTTATTCGATTCCTGTCTCCACATTGAATTTATAGGTAAATATCATTCCATTATGAAATATGCATTAAATTAGGTGCTTCATCGTTAATTGGATGCCTGAAAAAAAAACAACGTGTATTTACTTTACTAAATTCCTATTATTAACCTAAACTTGCATTACATTAGTAAACATCAAACATTTCTAGGGGGGGGGCAATAGTTAGTAATTGTACCCAGGTCAAGGATTCCATAATAATTAAGATTCCTTGAAGAAAAGGAAGCACTTATGGTGGCACAATGGACAGTTTAAAGCTAATGACTTTAATCTGAACGTCTACAAAGTACATAATGAAAATTAATAAGAGTGGGGGTTTTCAGATGGCGCATTTTTACTAATATAAACATCCAAAGTAATGGATTTGTTTAAAATTTATAGTTGACAACCAAATTTCTGATTTTTCAGCTACTATGCCCATTACTGACTTAATGAAGTAAATGAAATGAATGTGGTATATTAAAAATAGTATTTTTAAGCCAATTTAGCTGCAACTAAGTTAAGGACGACTTTGTTGTAATTGGGATTGGACAGCGCGGAGGACATTACTATAAGTCCGCTGTCCGCCAAGATTTTCTGTTAATTGTTGTCTTTTGTCAAAATATTGATTTTAGAAGCGAAAATTATCTCTTCAATTCATTTCATACATATTACCCAAAAATTACCCAGCAAACTGTCAAGGAAGCAGCAATACCTATTAGTCTCTACAATTCTATTTTAGACTTTCATTCTCTATAATTTAAGCCTCTTGTTAAGCTTAAATATCACAGCCTACATACCGATTTGTGAATTTTCATCCACACAGCTTTCATAAAGATTCTTAGAAATGTAGAAAGTAGGATTTAGGAATGTAGAATTTAAACTTCAATTCGACCCCTGGTCTGTTCCTGGTTTCAAGCTGAAAAATTTCATTTTATGATATCATTTTATTTTGGTATCTGTCATAAAACAGGACTTATCTATAATCTAATGTTTAGTTGACCATAGAAAGAAGAAGGTGAAGAAAAAGCAAATCTTGTCTGTTGACTAAACCGCTATAAAGAATAGAATGAAAATTAATAAGAGTGGGGGATCTATCAAATACAGACGACTTATTAATTTCTCTTAAGAGGAACTAATGTGATCATGTCAAATTTTTAAAATTTGAGTTTTCAGCGGAAATACATATTTTTGAGCTCCCTTCACGATCAAAAAAAATGTTTGTTACGAATGATGTGTGTGTGTGTGTGTGTGTGTGTGTGTGTGTGTATATGTGAGAAAGAGAGAAAACAAAAATATTTGATAAAAGATCACATGAAGCTCTACCCCATCATATTCCGTTGAAATATCACAATTGCATCCGACACGTCAGGTTTTTGGCCAAAATCCGTGAACCGGAAGTACGATATTACATACTGTGTGTGTGTTTTTTTTTTCAGTTTTTTGCAATTTTCTCGAAATTAGCTCTAACAATTTTCTTTAAACTTCACCTATTATCTAATCAAACAAAGGCCTATCACTTTTTTTTTTTATCACGTTTTTCGGAAAACTTATTTTTGGAGTGGTTTTTCTACAATAGTAATGTTAAGCTTTCGTTTATAGAGATTTCAGCGGCAAACCAAGTCAATGTGGCTGTTCAATTTCATTGAGCTGCTAAAAACACAGATTACTGATCAATCTTCATAAGACAAAATCATAAGTCAAAAAAACATAAACGTTACAAAACTAAAATTAATAGTGGCAAACAAGAAGAAGAAAAATAATGAAACATACACAAATTCAATAAATAGGACATTAAATGAAACTATTTTAATAAACGGAGTTTTCAAAAGCCGACGATTCCCAGGGAATCTAAGATAATTTGCTCCGCCAGCTGGGTGAGATTCCGTTTGTCAATGCCTACGTTATCAAAAAATTCTGCAGTTGCCACCAGGATTGCCACCCGAGAGCCGAACAAATTATAGACCGTGAACAGCAAAATTCCTTTTTCCAAATTCCTGTAGGAAGTTAATGCACTTCTCATAAGTCGCTCTCTTTTCTTCATTGATCCGCTTGTCCTGGTCTGGATCGTTGTACTCATACCTAATCGTAGGATCAACAACTAACGCAGCTGTTTATCGAATGTGACTATTTTTTTTATTTTTTATTATTTTTTTTTTATTTAAGGCGTCTCAACATCTGTGGTCATTTGCGCCCGGAGCCTTCTCAGTGCACTGCCGGCCTCCGGACAGTGTTCTCTCGTTACAGACAACACTGTCCATCACCCGGCAGTGAGCTGTAGTGGCTCCTAGGAAGAGAAAATCTAAGGGCAGCACGGCTGGATTCGAACCCGTGATCTCCGCGTTGCTAGTCCAGCGCGCTACCACTGAGCTAATCCCTTCCCTCCGACTATATTTGCGTATCTTGAAGCACTGTCCGTGTCAACACAGTATACCTCCTCACGATGCTATACTACTTTAGTACAGTGTATATGATTCTACCACCTCTATAATATTACTTTACAAAAATTAGAAGAATTGCTATAATATTCCAAAGTTCAAGAAGCAAAGGTTAACCGAAAGTGCGACTTTAGACAACAGGTTTTTAATATTTTGGAATTTACTCAAAAAACAAAACGATTTTCTATAAATTCGGAAAACCGAAATAAACGTATCACAGTTATTTTGAATAATTAAAAAAAAAAAATGGCGTTCATAAGAATTTGTGTCGTAATATTTCAAATGTTATTTAAGTGTGTACAATGTTTTTTGGGAGCTTTGTTTTGGATTACAGTGTAAACACCTTTTACCTGAAATCTATAGTATCCATTAATTACCCCCACCACTTCTCTATTTATGTTAGAGCAGTTGAGTTAAAACGTCCAAGATTAAAAGAAAATTTATCCAAATTTATTTATATTTCTAATTTCAGGATAAATTTCCAAATGATTGACTAATATTGATTCGTTTAGTTAATATCTGGATGGATGATAATTATCGTAACTAGTTGTAGAGAAGTTTATGGCCATCATGCTCTAGATATTTAGTTGCAAAGGGGATGGGAAGTTGTATATATATGATGATAGACTGTTAGTTAGTTGGCAAGAGAAAACTGATGGCCTCCTGAGTAGCCGAACATGGTACAGTCTTTGACTGTTAACAAGTTAAAGGGGATCACTTACTAGGTTACTAGCATTAGAGAGTACCTAGATGCCTAATTTGATTGGAACGTTCAAACGGTTGATGACGAGCTTTGGGTGAGAGTGCGGTGGCTCTGTGATGTCACTGCTACATCACATACCAATACAAATTCCATCGGCGCTATTAACAAGACAAATCGATTTTTAAGATTGAAAGCATCAATGTATATAATTTCTTCCTTTTCCTTTCTTACGTTCTTTGTTATCTATGATCACATAGTTTTTACCACAGGTATTATTTTGATGAAAATTGTGTTCATATTATCTGATACTTCTTGGAAGTCTGGTTTTTCTGATTTTTCTTTTCTTTTTTTTTTTTAATAATCGCTATATTGCAAATCAAGAATGAAATTCAGAAACGTAGGAAAATTAAAATGTAATTTTTTCTTTAGATTTCGCTAATCACACCCACTCATGTCGTCCCCTAACTTGGGCCGTACATAGACAAAAGATTAAACTGGAACCTCCCCACATGACTGAAAAGTATTGAACTCAACAGACACTATCGATTATTGAAACAACTACGGGACAACAGATCTAAACTGTCGCTAGACAATAAAAGACTGATATATACCTTAATATTGCAACCCATCTGGACGTACGGCATTAAGCTATGCGATTCAACAAAACGTTCCAATCTCCAATGTTTACAATCCTTTCAATCCAAAATCCTTCGCGGTATTGTTAATGCTACTTTCTATGTTCTTATTCTTAACCATCCATAGAGACCTTGAAATTCCTTTCGTCTGTCTAGTCGCCCGAAAAAAATGCCATCAATCCCTGCAATCCCATTCAAAATCCATTGGCCTCGCGATTTCCTTTCTTTAAGCAATGAGAGCATTTAGCTCAGCTTATAGGGAGTGATACCGCTGGGTAGCTTCTCTCCTCGGAGAATGCGTGTGCACGAGTGCATACTTGTTTATATAAAGTGTAGTGCTAAGAGTGTTATTTATAGCGTGGAAAACGCTGGTATAACTACAATATAAATAATAAAAAAAAAAGATTTCGCTAGATTATAGTTTTAATTTATGATATAGATCTTATCTAGTAAGTAGTGAAGTTTTTTGTAGGGTTGAAGTGCGAGAAGAAATGTTGAAGAGAAAAGTATTAACTTTAGCGAAGTTGGTGGATAATGCATGAAAGGCTGAGACTTGTTAACTCATCAAAGTGGAACTGGCGTGTGATTTGTACTCTTCAAAGTTGATTTGGCGACTGACTTTTATGAGTCCACAAGTGGGTCGACTTTTTATTCAGTTTCATCTGCCACTAGAGAAAGGCTTCTAGGTAGGAGATTTGCTCACAAATTTGAAGCAAATTGGTTGGTAATTGATTGTATTACCATTCTTATCTACATTAAACTTTTTTAAAATATTAGCGAAATATATACCAACGAAACGTGGGTTTATAACACATTTGCATATGGTCTTTTCCAAAAAACTATTATCTATTATGTTTCCTACTTTTAATTAACCGCCTATTATTAACGTAATAGTAATAGCTAATCAAGTTTTTTGTTGTTTCATGATTTGTATTGCTTCCAGGAATCTTCTAGGATTCAGCATTCAATTAGCGGCAAGGTCCTAGTATCTTTAAACTCTCTGTTCTGTATAGTGTTCGGTAGTTGTGTTTATGGATAAGGTGCAAAGCCAACTTCTTCTCAGGACTCAAATGGATTATCGGAATGTATAAAAGTACAACAATCAATGCCACATGAAAATTAGGACTGATCAGAAAGTTCTAAATATTACTATCTTTGTTAATTAAGGTTACTTGTATGGGTGTTTTTTACTTGTTGTAATGGTTAATAACGTAAATGAACCTTATAACAGCCAATTTTTATTGTTTTAGTTTTGTAATTGTAGGGGTAGTGAACCCCCACCAGTCATCCACTCTAGCGGAGAGAAACAGCCCCTCTCGCAAAGAGAGGAGAGGCTCGGCCAGTATATATATATATATATATATATGAGAGATAGGCAATGAGAGATCATTCAGATATAATTCTGTTGATTTACACATCAGTTTAACATCGCTCCGTTCATATCTTCTTAGGCACGTCAGTCTGTCAGTTCAGTTCAGTTCAGTTAGTGTAAAGTCCTTGGCAGTCAGTCATATACATATATATCAATTATATATCTTAAACCAAATCTTAACCGTTCATATCTTCTTAGCCACGTCAGTCTGTCAGTTCAGTTCAGTTCAGTTAGTGTAAAGTCCTTGGCAGTCAGTCATATACATATATATCTTAAACCAAATCTTAAGGTGTTATTTATCACTCATCAAGCAACAACCTACATCTCCTCACAACACCCTTACATAATTGTTATAGTTTTCTTTACCATTTCCAACGTTTCAGCACTCTACGTGCCATTTTCATAGGAATAATCTATTTATTGTTATAACATTGCTGAAAATTACAATTACATTTATTACATATGATTTTTTTTTTTTCCTTTTTGTACAACCTTTATATTGTTTCACTAATTATACTAATGTCCGAAATTAATTACCTTATTTTTACTACCATATTTTTCGTTTATTTGACATACTGAGGTTTCGTTCTATTATTAGCCTCGTTCATGTATTGTTAAGACTCTTTGAAATAACTATACCACATTTAAGACAACAACGCTATATATTTGGCAAATAAAAAATGAATAGAACGAAGCCTCAGTATGTCAAATAAATGAAAAATAAGGTAATTAATTTCGGACATTAGTATAGTTTGTGAAACAATATAAAGGTTGTACAAAAAGGAAAAAAAAAAATCATATGTAATAAATGTAATTGTAATTTTCAGCAATGTTATAATAATAAATAGATTATTCCTATGAAAATGGCACGTACAGTGCTGAAACGTTGGAAATTGTAAAGAAAACTTAAACAATAAAAATTGGCTAGAATAAGGTTCATTTACGTTATTAACCATTACTATCTTTGTATAGCGGCTGATTCCGCGCAATTCTCTAAAATTTTACTCTTACTAGTAATAAACCCTCTTTCTGGCAAATACGATATATTAGTTTTGACTAGCTTTTTTTGTTTTGTTTCTATTATCAAGGAAACATGGATACCATTTCAAAACTATGTTCACTTATTACATACCCCAGCTGAAATATTATCTTTTATTTACATGCTTTTCCGCTTCCTACGCTCAAGTTATAAATAATTTCTCAGAACTATCAGCGATCTTCCCAAAATGTCCACTCTGTATGTCAAAATCTTCATGGTTCTGTTTGAAATACGTAAAATACCCCCATTTCTACTGCCTTGTTTCACTCACTACCAATCACACTTTTTATACTCTTTAAGAATAATTTATCTTAAAAACAAAAATTTGTTTATTTAATGCAATGAAATTCTAGAAAAACTCGTTTATTTAGGTTAAGTTATAATTTATTTGTTTTCAAAATGTTCTCATTCTGTTAGAGAAAATATTCGTTCATGTCAAATTTTCGAAATTCAGTTTCCATGGAAATAATGTTTCCGTTTAAGGGCTCGTGAGTAAAAAAAAAAATTTTTTTAGAGTATGGTGTGTGTATATGTTATTATGAAAAAAGTATTTCAAAAATGGAAATAAACGTATGAAGTTTAAAGCTTGCATTTTCCGTGGTAGCTGCTTCATTTTGTGGTCATCAAAAGCTTGGTCTTCTGTCTGGTATCACCAACACTTCTAAGACAAAAATTCTATCTAAATCCATGATTCGGAAGGGTGATTTTACTGAAGGATTTTTTTTTTTTTTTTTCTATTTTTCTCCATTTTATCGAGAACAACTCCAACGGATTTTCATTAAACTTCGTACACTGTGTTCACAAATAAATGCCTATAACTTCCATTTGAATGCTCTTCTGGAAAATTGATTTTTTGTTTTGTTTTGGAGCTTTTTGTTGGAGAAGTAATGTTAAAATTTTTCGTCTAAAATATCACTTCAGTACAATATATGGTTTCTACTAACCTATTTAGTGGCATAGAGTTCTATTAAATACATCGAACGATTTAGAGTAATATTTATTGAATGAAGGATGTACCGGTGTCGGTATTGATCATGAAAATGGTATTTTGACCCTCATGTACGCGGAAATAAAAAAAAAAAAATTAAAAAAATTCATCGCTAGAATTCCAAATTTGAAGAAAATCGATTAATTGAAATTGTAACTTTACAAAATAAGTTCCTAAGTTTTACTGGAATTTTCTCGAAAATGGTTGCAACGATTTCTTTTTTAAAATTTGGAATACTATGCTATACAAAGATATATACAAATAAATCACTTTTATTTGATACATTTTGTTCTAGAAGTTGTTTCTAGGATGTTTCTAGGACTGACATAACAAGTTGAAAATATTAATTGAGTTTATTCAATATTCAGGAGTTCAATATAAATACATTTATAAATGATTAACTGCCATGGATGCTAACCAATATGAATCCCCTACAACAGTTTATGTTAAGGCAAAGTTTATTGCCAATTATATAAATGTATTAACTGCAAAGGAAGAAGGTCGTATGAATGTCTCACCATAGATTATTTTTATTTATTATTATTATTAATTTTTCCATAAACATGATGGAAACATTTAATTTATTACTCGTTTATTACTCGGGTGGATTAAAACAAAAACAAAAAAAATGGAAGTTAAAGAGAAATATGAGTTAGAAATAGTTGGGTAGTTAGTAATGTGTAGGAGTGAAAGTTAGTAAAGGAATGGGAATCAGTGGGTGAATATTTCGACGGGAGGGGGGAAAATGTGAGTGAAGTGGAAAGGGTTGGTTGGCGAGATGACGTTCAGCCCAATTAAGTTAATTGCTGCTCCCGCTTGAACTTAGACATAACGATGATGATGAAGTAAGTGGGGTTGTAGGCAAGGACACAAACCCAGAGAGTTCACTAGTGGGGAAACTCACCAGAGAGAGAAAGAGAGGAGTAAGTGAGCTTCTTCACTGCGCCTTGCATACTACTGTGAAGCCTAGACGCTCTCAACTCTATACCTACCTACTTCTCTTCAAACCAAAAACTTCAACCCCCTTCTTCTTCTTCTTCTTCTACTTCATTCATACTTACTTTCCACCTTTAATTATTTATCGTGTTCTAATGAATTACTTTTTTTTCTCTCTATTTATTTCTCTCTTCTTTCTCTTTTTTTTTCATAACTTCTGCATTTCATTATTAGATAGGTATTTTTTAAAATTAATTATTTTCATTATTTTTATTTTTCAAAATAATATTTATTAATTCTTTCATTATTTTAATAATATTCAAATATTCATTAATTCGGAATATTGAAAATTTTACTTCAATTCTTCATATTCGTACCAAGTTTTTTATATATATATATTTTTTTTTTTGTGAAAGTTCACAATGCAAATTAGATCTAATTCTGTTGAAACAGCGCTCTACCAATAAATGAACTTTATGATCATAATTAATGTTGCATTAATGTTAAGCTTTCCTTCAGTATTGTTAATACTACTTCAGCACAGTGTGTATAGTTCTACCACCACTAAAATATTATTTTACTTACTATAATATTCCAAATTTGAAGAAGCAAAGGTTAACCGAAAGTGCCACATTAGACAACAACAGGTTTTTTAATATTTTGGAATTTACTCAAAAAACAAAACGATTTTCTATAAATTCGGAAAACCGAAATAAATGTATCACAGTTATTTTGAATAATTAAAAAAAAAAAAAAAAAATGGCTTCCATAAGAATTTTTGTCGTAATATTTCAAATGTTGTTTGGATGTGTATAATGTTTAAGGGCTTTCTTTTGGATTACAGTGTAAACACGTTTTACCTGAAATCTATGGTATCCATTAATTACCCCCACCACTTCTATATTTGTGTTAGAGTTAAAACGCTCCAAGATTATCGAAAATTTATCCAAATTTATTTATATTTATAATTTCAGGATAAATTTCCAAACGATTGACTAATATTGATTAGTTAGTTAATATCTGGATGGATGATAATTATCGTAACTAGTTATAGAGAAGTTTATGGCCATCATGCTCTAGATATTTAGTTGCTAAGGGGATGGGAAGTTGTATATATATGATGATAGACTGTGTAGCTAGTTGGCAAGAGAAGACTGATGCCCTCCTGAGTAGCCGAACGTGGTACAGTCTTTGACTGTTAACAAGTTAAAGGGGATCACTTACCAGGTTACCAGTATTAGAGTACCTAGATGCCTAATTTGATTGGAACGTTCAAACGGTTGATGATGAGCTTTGGTGAGAATGCGGTGGCTCTGTGATGTCACTGCTACATCACATACCAATCTAAATTCCATCAGCACTCTTAACAAGACAAATCGATTTCTTACCACTGTAGTGGAATCGTTTATTGTGATTCCTGAGGTATGTAGTAGATGTCTTGAAGAGGGCGGAAGTTAGTTTAGAGTTTTTTGGAAGTTAGTGCTCGAATTATTAACACGGAATTTATAAAATAGACTGTATTTGTACAATACTTTTAACGTGAGTGAAGGTAACTATTAACAAGAAATACTTAGAAATAAATATGAGATAAATAACTAAATTTAGAATGACTAAAATAAATGAACTAAGATGCACAACTAAGGAAATAAGTATAAATAAAAACTGTATAGGGACGTGGAACTGCTGCTCGTATAATGATCTTGAAGACGTACTGAAGTATAATCCTCCCCTCTTCTAATGGGGCGAAGTTTATATCAGTGTTAGCAACACTCACACCAAGACATCTGTCCTAGTGTGCAACCTTGGTTAGTTCGGTGACCAGCGATTTAGGTCAGTGGCCAGCTTATCGGTGCTTGCTTTGATGTAAAGTATTGACCCTTGGTTTTGTTTGTTTGGCCGCGGCCTTGTCTTGAAGACAGCGGCCGGCTAGGCCACTAGTTATAAATTATTCTTTCTTTTTGTTATGTGTTGTGAAGGTTTGACATTGCTATGATCTTGCCATGTCATTATACCACAAAGAAAATGACACATAAAAGAAAGTGGTAAAAAATGATGACTAAAGATCTAGAAAACCGTGAATGATTCGCTAAATGTTCTTAATGAACAACTTAAAAATTGACTTACCACGGTCTTCACTACGGCACTTTTTGATCCATAATTAGATAAATATTAAGAAATACTTCGTAGTATGTGCTGAACACCTTAATTATCGTATTATGTAGAATTTTTAAGTTTTATAAAAGTATATTATCATAGATTATCTTATTGATTGCCCGTCAGAAAATAGAAGTGGACAAACATTTGTGTTAACGTGCACCATATTTTAAAAACCGAAACATTTTTACACATTATAGCTAATTAGTTGATCGGCTGGAAAATGTATTCATTAATTGATTAACAATTTATTAATGTAGCATTTCTAACGTGTTTTTTTTAAAAAAAAAAAAAACTCTTGTGATAATGTTTCAGATTGAAATTTTTTTATATCAATTCCTTTACAGACTTTTTGGAAGACGATCTAAATTACCTACAGAATTGAAAAGACATATATATATTACGGTTTTCAACCCTATGTGGACTTACGGACTAGAACTATGGGGAACTAGGGGCTACAATAATATCTTAAGATAACTTTAATCTCCAACTCGTCCAAGCATTTTCTTAAGTGAATTGCCTTCCTAAATATATGGAACCTCGTATTATTGAAACGAGGACCCTGACTTAGATATTGGTACACCATTTCCCTGACTCCTTACTCTAGACTCCTGACTCCTTAGTTCTAGATGTTCTGTCTATTTTGTGTAAATCATTGGCTGCCCAAGATTGTTCAGTCAAATATAACTACGACTTGTCAATCGTATCCTACTAAGAGAGAGAGAAGATATTTCGTTCCCCTGACATGTACCATTTATAAATCTCCCTGTTGCAAAATTGCTTGGTGATGGCTACTGTTGATTTGAAACTACAAAACGGCAGTGAGGACCCCACACTAGGCAACTCGTTCCGCCATCTAACTCACATGTCGGGGTACCTCCAATAAATTTTAATAAATTTTCAATTAATACGATTAAAATAATTTTTAATTTTGTACATTTTTTTATGTATACAGATAATTAAATAATAAAATTGATTCTTCTGTTACAGGTAAGTGAAGTTGAAATGTAATTACTTCCAATGTTTGTTAGTAAGTAAATTCATTATTTAATAAACTGTTTAATTTTAATTAATTAATTGCTACATTAATTGAAACTAAATAATACAGTTTGCAAAGTTCAACTTTATACTGGAATTGTTTATTTGAGTTGTATATTCCAAAGATAGAGTGATGGTATACTGCAGATTATGTTTTATTTTGGCCAGCGAATTCAATTTATTTGGACAGTTTTGTAGAATACAGGTTAAAAAAAAAAAAATCATGAATATTTTATTCGTATTTAGATTTAGTATTCGTAAATCGATTAAACGTTTGTAATGAACATTTTAAAAATTAATTGAATCATCAGAAAATTTATTTGGAGAATAATTGGAAAGATATTAACTTGTATTTCACAAAATGTCTGCCAGTATTCATTTCAATTTATATAATTTAAATTTTAAATTTAGCACTAATTTTTAGAAATAAAGGATTCAGTTAACAAATCATTAAGGGTATTTATTTTCCTCACTTTTTACGCTCTACTCGCGTCATTAAATAAAACATTTAGTCTTGGTGAGAGTGTGTTTAGATGACGCTATTTTCATGTTACTATTATTATTTTCATGTATTATTTTGACATCTTTGCCGTTATTTATCTTTGAGTGGCTCAACAACTAAGGATAGAGTTCTGGCTTCCATCACCTTCCACCGCTAGGTGTCACTATAACATGCCGCCAGCTTCTCATGGTTATGCGAAGAAAGGCTTGGAACATCTCAGTTTTGGCCTGTCACTCTGCCTTGTGCAGCAGCAGATCTGGAACCTTTGCGGGATCGCAGGCCTGCCTAGAGGATTGCCCAAAGAAGTCAATAACTGGACTACATCTGCGAATCCTTATTTCTGTATCTTTCTTTCGACTAATCTACATACATATCGACTAATATATATATCTTTCCTTATATTCTCCTAAGGTATTTGATTTTCTAAACGGAGGATTCTCTTGTTCAGCTATTTTGGAAAGATTACTGCTTGGAATTTTTGGTGGTGATCATGAATAAACAGCATAACCAAAAACAAGATATCACAGGAAATACAATTTACTATTTTATTTGGATATAGCAAGCAGATCAGATCTCAAGTTTTCTGTCCAAATTTGTTAATTAAAAGAACCATTTGCTAAATTCGTTTTCTTTTTCGCAGTTTTTCCATAAACGGATCCCCAAAATTTTGTTTAATTTTGGCTAGTACTTAAATTTACATAGATTTATTTCTTTTATATATTTTTTTCTCGCGAAAATTTATTTTATTTCACTTATAGTTAAGTTTGGAATTTAAGCTTTCGACTATACAAGAGCCATTTAGCAATCAGTATATTAGATGGTGGTTCCAACTATTATTATTATTTCTTTTTTTTTTTTTGTTTTGGGCGCATCAACTTGTGAATTCATTAGCGCCCCTCTTGGTTTTCGTTTTCGTATCGATTATTTATTTTATTATTGTTATAATTATTATTAATGGGTGCTCGGAGGCGAGGGACCTAAGCCAATATGGCTCTTAGCCTCTATCATAAAGAAGAAAAATAAAAATAGCCGCTCTTAAGAGGCCTCTTCCAGCAAATGTACCGGTCAGGCTATAATAATATCTTTAGATAACTTTAATCTCCAACTGGTCCAAGCATTTTCTTGAGTGTGTTGCCTTCCTAAACATATGGAACCTCGTATTATTGAAACGAGGACACTGACTAAAGTATTGGTCTACCATTTCCCGGATTCCTCCGTCACAATTCTGACAACAAGTTCTAGATGCCCTGCCTATTTTGTGTAAATGATTGGCTGCTCAAGATTGTTCAGTCAAATATAACTACCACTTGTCAATCGTATCCTACTCAGAGAGACAAGATATTTCGTTCCCCTTTTATAAATCTCTCTTTTGCAAAATTGCTTGGTGATGGCTACTGTTGATTTGAAACCACAAAACGGCAGTGGGGACCCCACACTAGCCAACTCGTCCGCCATCTAACTCACATATCGGGGTACCTTCAATAAATTTTCAACTAATACGCTACTGTAATTATTACTCACAACTTGTTTACACGATTACTTCATAAGGAAAGTTATAAGCACCAAATAGAGATTGTGATATCTACTAGAGATTGCATTAGCTGAAGCCAGCTTCTTGCTTAAATAGACTGATGAACTTATGAAAGATTGTTATGTTAAAGACTTCTTTCTTAAAGCCTTTTAATGAATGTTATTTAATTCTTTGTGTCTCGATGAAAACTGTTTTTCTTGAAGGCTGTATTGGGAATTTGTCAAATACTGAGTTGGAGTCGTTTAGGGTGCAGCAGAAGCTCAGTTATATCAGTAGCGCTATGGTTGTTTCGGATAAGATGTTTGATATCAGTGGCGCTGTTATGTGAAATTGTTTAGAAGCTTGATACGTCCTTCATAGCAGGATCCAGTATTCCGAGGCTTAGTCGAGTACTGGGCGAATTAAAAAAAAGATCTGATGTTCATTTCTTTAACTTAGGAGTAGGAGAAAGTAAAAATAAATGAATAAATAAAATGAGTATATATATCAAAAAGAAGAAAACATTTCGTACTTAGTAATTTAAGGGACTAATTTAAGTTAGCCGTAAATGTGGTGTAAGAGATTAGAATGTTGATGTTGGTAACTGTAAATAAAATGTTTATTGCATTTTGTATTAAATTAAAAAAAAAACAACGAAATTAATGAATGTTTGGACAATAGCAACTAAAAACAACAACGCAAAAAGAATGTAGTAACAGAGAAGAAAGAAAGGAAGTAAGTAAAAAAAAAAGAGGGAAAAAAAATTGCGATGAAAACCCAAAGGGGGGGGTGAGTACCCCAATTTGTTTACGTATGTCGTCATCGTCATCCTTGTCGGAAACAATAGACGTTGTTCAGTAGCCTAGGATATTTCTAAAGAGGATAGCCTGAAGGCGGCAATTAACGAGCACACTGTTTACAAGTGCCAGAGACACAAAGTGTAGTTGTTCTGTACTGAGAGCGACATGGGGTTTGTTTTAGCAGGGGGGTGGTTCGTCTACCAAGGTTTTTGTTGTTTTTTTTTTTGTTGTTTTTTTGAATCAGCAACCTCTCTTTTATTTCATCTTCTACTACCTTTTGTTAAAAATCATTAAAAATTTATTATTATACTCGTAAATTTCCTATAATCTGGCAGGTGTGCTTCAGTTAATTAGCCTACATTTACAACTAATTAGTTATATTATCAGCTTTTATGTATTGTGATTATAATATAATCACCGATATACATCTCGATAATACGACTTTCTCTAAACAATTTCCGTCACAGTTCTAATTAACAAGTTTTTCTCGTAAACCGTTATGGATTTATATATATTTAAATAAACAGAGAGAGATTGAAAAAGAAAGAGAGATAAAATGAGATAACCAAATCCATTTCGTATCTTCTCAGAATATCCCTGCAATCCGTTTTCTCTGATTAATATTGCAAATATTACGATTTGAACTGAATTCAGGCCCCGGGAAGCCTGAAAGAATAAATATTCCAAATTCCTCCTCATCGACTAGATCAATGAAATAAGAGAGAGGGGATGTGAAAAGATATCAGAAAACCTAGGAATTCTTCCTTAACTTCTTGGACAAGATATTTGTATCAACGGATGCTATTATATGGTACAAGAAAATGCCATCCCAACTCCTCGAGTACCCTCACATCGAGAAATAAATTAATTATTGGGCGCTAATGATCATCGTAGTTGATTCGGCGCCCTCTCCCCATAAATACTATTTAGTTTATAAATAAGTAAAAGTATTACAAACAAGAAATATTTAAAATGCACTTACTTAAAGGGTACATTGAAATCCATGTTTGTAGTGATTTATGTTTCATTGTTATAGAAATAAAAAGGCGAGAAAAGGACGCGCATACTTAACCTGTTAATATTTTCAGGGTAGTGTTAAATCTTTAAATAATGGAAGGAAGTATGCAAATTTTTGGCACCATAGATATATAGATTTTGAAATGAATCCGACGTGATTCTGAAATGAAACTCCTCTGACATTGTGGCTGGGAGGGGGAAGGTTGTGATTAGTTGGTGGCCAGTTGTTTCGTTGTAGGCAATGTGGAGGATTATCAGGATGGGTGATATATTTAGTTGGTCCCTTTAACAATGGGTTTATGGTGAGTCAGTAGGTTATTATGGTAATAAGGCATCAAAATAAATGAATTAATTTGTTTACCAGCCGTTGAGGATGGTCATGTTTGAAACAACAATTATGTCTAGGGTTGACAGTATGCCGATCGACATTAGATTGAAATTGACCATAATTTCTTTTAAGTTCTCATTTTTCCCGTTCTTTTATAAGATTTCCACGCTAACCAACTATCTGAATACAACTAATTATTTTTTCTAATTTGAAAAATTTATTGATTTGGAAATTGCTGACGCTATGAAAACTTGTAGTAACATTGGCAGTATTCTAAATAAGTTCGAAATTTTATTGTGTATGATCTTATACTTACGAATTCACTTGAATAAAATGATCATATTTCTTGAAGGGAAAGAGATTAGCTTAGTTGAATATGTGGATGGATCCGCAATGCTGGATAACATCTATATGTCGTAGCATGCATATTTATTTTCTTGCTGACCGGTTTCGGATTTTCATCCATCGTCAGAGCAAATTCACCAAGTTCGTTTAGAGAGTTCACTTCAACGTAATGTTTCTGTTACTTGTTACTCACACTTGTTGGTTGTATATAATTATGTGTCAACCAATTATATATATATATATATACACATAATTATATACAACCAACAAGTGTGAGTAACAAGTAACAGCAACATTAAGTTGAAGTGAACCCTCTACACGAACTTGGTGAATTTGCTCTGACGATGGATGAAAATACGAAATCGGTCAGCAAGAAAATAAATATGCATGCTACGACGGATAAAATACCAAAGATTAGCTTAGTGTTAGCGCGCTGGATAGCAACATTAGATTACATTGGTGGGGCGGGTACGGTGTACTGGTTATGAGCATGGACTTGTAAGTGGGAGGTCTCCACTTCGTGTCCCGCTTGTAACTGTTACATTTATATTAGCTTAAAAAAGGTTAATTGTAAAGTAAATGATTCCATCCCCCGTACACTATACTTAATTTGTTAGTTGGACGTTAAACTCGCCTGAAAAAATAGGCATTACTTTACTGTTTTACTAGATTACATTGGAAAAAATTTATGACGATTTAGTTCTATATATTTTTACAGTGTTCAAAAGATGTTCGACCATTTTATATATGGTCCTATAAATCTCAGACTCATTTGAATAAAATAAATATATTTCTTAAGATACTGATGAGTAATGAGTGAAAAGCGAATATAGAATTCATTAGCAACAATTGCATTAATATCAGTAATAAATTTTATTGCTGAGATATTCATGCACTCCCTAGTTAGTTATTCGGTAAAAAAATAAAGTTGATATCTAACATTTTTCTCATCATTTTAAACATGTTTTTGAAAAGAATACAAAATTGTTAAAGTAAAGTAGTTAATCAAATAGTGTCGCAAAAAAAAAACGCTTTGTTGATAATATACAAAATTTTTAAGAAAATTATTGAAGCTGTTCACCTAGAAAATGGCAAAAAGTGAAAATTATTCAGTTAAGTGACCCATTACGGTTTTGATTGTTTTCGCATCCCAGAACGGAATGCCATGTTAGCGTTCCGGCAATTTTTTTCTCTTTTGAGATATTTTGTTAAATCACAGGCATACATAAAGACCATTCTAGACAATTTTTTCGTACTTAGGGGGCCCCAAAACATGCATTTCTGGTGAAAAATCAATTTCGAACATTTAACACGTTCGTACTTAGTGTACGATGTCTGTATGATCTTAGTGTCTGTATTTTAACAAAATACTCTTTATGACTAAGAGAAAGTAAAAATTTTATGTAATACACTCCAAAACTGTATTTTTGCAATTTTCTAAGTATTTTAAGCGTTGGTTCTGCAGAGCTGGAAAGCATCAAAGACATTTTCCTTGGTAGCCTGCTTGGTTTCGGGCGTTCGCCCATCTTCAGGATGCGTTTGTCAGACAGTGTGTTAACATAGACTTGCACAGAGCAAATTCAGCTTATACACTCTTCACTTCACTGAGTGTATAAACTGAATTTGCTCTGTGCAATTCTGTGTTATCACACTCTCTGACAAACGCATCCTGAATATGGGCGAACGCCCGAAACCGGTCGATGACCACAAAATGAAGCAGGCTACCACGGAAAATGTTTCTGATATTTTAAACGTTTTGACATATTTTCTTTGTTAAAATTTTTTTACTATATTGTAACGCAGTGTATCGCTGCCACTAGTGCCATCCATGGAAATAAGCAGGCACCTCAAGTACTCCTCGTGGCCGCTGGGAAGCGACCCGCTGGGAAGCGAGGCGTTTCTAGATCCTTCTACAGCGGTCAATCGCGGCCTAGAAGAATCTAGAACCTTTTAGAACCTTCTCCAGTGGTATAAATAGGAGAAGAACATCTCGAGTGAGAGAATCTTGTTACAAAACGGAGTGTGCGCGCTTATTAAAAGTGAATAAAAAGTGAACTGAGAGAACTATTATTGGCTTATAGAGTGTATTTAAGTTTTTTTATTTGTATTTTATTGTGTTGAACAATAAATTCGGTGTTGTTAGAAGTTTAATGTGTTTTATCTTAACCGAACTCACTTAACAACTAGTTGCAGTAACTAGTTTGGGAAAAACGTTACAATAGGTTAAGAGGCTTTTTGTAATATAATGCAGGTTATATTAACCAAACATTATAATGTTATTTTTATGATATGGTGATGTCAACATTTAGATGAAAGTCTAATGTTGGAAAAAGCCCTAGAAATCGGAAGAATAATTTCGAATAGATTTGTATAATACTACTTTGTATTGAAATTTAAAGAAAATTGCCGGAGCTGTTTACAATAAATAACAGAAAAATGAAAACTCAGAAGTCTTTATTAAATATGTAATATCCAAAATGAAAACTTCATTTCAACATTTTCAGTTAAGAAGCGCAAATTTTTTCACTTACGGCAAGAAAAGAAACTAAAAATTAAACATCTGGTGTGAAATAGTCACATGACTTTCTTTAACTACTGTCAGTTAAAGTCAATTAGTCAATACACTTATAAAATTTAAAAATTTGGTTTTTTAAACATACTTTTTTAATATAAATATGGAGGTGGTCGAAGTCCATGATATATGCCATGTATCACTGGTATGTAGTTTTGTTGTCTAGAAGACGACTAGATTAAAACTCCGGTAAAATCAGTTTCCGCTAAAATCTATTTTTCCGGAAAAATATATCAAATACTAGTGACACCATTATATCTGCACAATGAGCATTCCAAGTTTAAAGAAAATCACTGTAGCCATTTTGGAGAAAATACAAAAAAAACTAAAAAAAAAAAACTACGACTCTTTTGTAATGTCGCATTTTCGATTAATCGATTTTCTTCAAAAAATAAAATTGTAGCAATGTTTTTAATGTATCTAAATATTATGTAGAAAATAGAAAATCATATATTCTTATTGAAGTGGTATATTAGAGGAAAGTTTCAACGTTAATTTCCTGTAATAGGATCCAGAGAGAGGGATCCATAGCAGAGAGAGAGAGAGAGACAAAAATGACAGGTTCACACTCTCGGACTAGAGTGGGAGAAACTGCTTAAATACAGCGTTCGGGAGATATACGAATCATATAGCAGAGTTCACTAGGCAGTCACAACGTGTCATCTACCTTACCCTTAACCATTCATTCTACCATACTCTACCATTTGAGTGTAAAGTCCAGGCAGTCAGTGTCAGTTTTTACATTATACAGTGTTCAGCCATATCTAGTTTATTAATCTAAACCAAACCATTCTTTCTCCTTCATCATACCCATTATATTTCCGCACAGAACCCCAAAAAAATACATTTTTCCGGAAGTATGTTTTTAGTAAAAGTGATCGGAATTCATATCTTAAGATTAGTATGTATTAAAAAAAAGAAATCTTTATTCCGAGAAAATCGCAAAAATTATAAAAAAAAAAAATTCATTAAAATTGCACATTCGTTTGTAGACTCTCTATCAAAGTCTTGGTATCAGATGCGCGGTATAACAAGTTTGAGCTTCTAGCGATTTTATTCATTTCGGTGATATTTTTTTTTAATTTAAGACGCTTCAACATCTATGGTCATGGTGCCCGGAACCTTCTCAGTGCACTGCCGGCCTCCGGATAGAGTTCTATCGTTATAGACAATACTTCCAATAACCGGACAGTGAGCCGTAAAGACTTTTAGTAAGAAAAAAATCTAAAGGCAGCACAGCTGGACTCGAACCCGAGGCCTCAGCGTTACTAGTCCAATACGCTAACCACTTAGCTGTTCCCTACCCTATTTCTGTGATATGTTGTTCTCTCTCACACACACACACAAAGATGGCGAAGAACTTCCACTAAAAATATTTTTTTCATACCCAGAGACGTTTAAACATATATTTCCTGTGAAAAACTCTATTTCAAACTTTTGATACGATCAGAGACATTTTCCGTTGTAGCCTGCTTCATTTTGTGGTCATCGACCAGTTTTGGGCGTTCGCCCATCTTTAGGATGCGTTTGTCAGACAGTGTGCTGATAACACAGACTTGCACATAGCAAATTCAGTTTATACACTCTGTATAAATTTTTATTACACTGTATTTTATACACACTGTATAAACTGAGTGTATAAACTGAATTCGCTCTGTGGAAGTCTGTGTTATCACACTGCCTGACAAACGCATCCTGAAGATTAGCTGAACGCCCGAAACCGGTTGATGACCACAAAATGACGCAGGCTACCATGGCAAATGTCCCTGACACTTTCCAGCTCTGCGAAACCAATCACCACAACAATTTTGATATGATCTTTCTTGTTGTCAGGTTTAAGGAAAAGTTAATAATGACCTCCTGAGTCATTAGATAGATTTTCCTAGAAACCTACTAATAATATATTATATAATCAAGTGAATCAGAGATATTTATCCATGATAGCCAGCTTCTTTTTGTGGCCATCGACCGGTTTTGGGCGTTCGCACATCATCAGGATTGCGTTTGTCAAACAGTGTGATAACATAGATTTGCACAGAGCAAATTTACTTTATACGAGTGCAAATCTATGTTATCCCACTGTTTTTAAACATATCCTGATGATCGGCGAACGCCCGAAACCGGTCGATTATCACAAAAAGAAGCTGGCTATCACGGAAAATATCTCTGACACTTTCCAGCTATGCGGAACCCAACCATAACAACTAATCAAATGAATGTGTTTGCTTATAAAATATTGTGTGCAATAAATTAAAAGATTAAAATAAAGTCCAATAGTATCTTAACTATTAATGCATGGAAAATCTGTGACTTCATATCCAATTTGCTTATCACTTTTATTATGAAACATTTATCTGGGAAAACTATTTATTTTTTTGGGGATGTTCTTGGGAACAGTGACGTCAAGTTTATCTCTGAAATACTACAACAATTTTTTAGTATATTTCTCTACCACCTGTATAATATTAATATACATTAGTAGCACTGATTGAATTTTAAATTTGAAGAAAATCGGTTTAGCGGAAGTCCGACTTTACAGAATAAAACAGCTATAACAAGTTCCTTTAAACTAGAAATGCTAACTATACACGTCTAAACCTCACACTTTTATTTTGTAACGTTTAATTTCCAATGTTATATAGATAGAGTCGATTGAATAATATTGGTGCTTTGTTCTGGACCATAATGTAATTACTTCTGTACCTAGTTGGATTGGAACTTGTTTCCCCCACCAACTTCATTTTTATGTTAAGAGAAACGAGTAAAATTGGAAGTTTAAAGAATATTTAATATTTTAGTCATCTCTATATTTAAAAACACAACATCCGTATGTTTTGTGGCCGCAATACTCGAAAAGTAGTCGATGGATTGACTTGAAATTTTTACACAACGTTGCATTTCTACATAAGAGTGTTTATATGTACTTTTAACTCCGAAGTTCCCCCGGAAACGGGAAATTCCGAGCGTTTCGTGAGGTTGGCAGAAATAGACAGACTCAGACGCTTTGCGATGGTGGCGCGCTCTCTGCTGAAGATATTCTGCACAGTATAGGTGAGGAAACGCAATCATGGCTTGGATTTCGCAGAAGAAATACACAATGAAGCGCTAATCTTCATTGAGGATCTTTGTCTTGCAATATGTGGCAAGTTGTTGACACTATTGAGCTAACAGTACCGCATTGGTCGATCAATGCAACATTCGAGAGAGAACTGCTCAGAGAGCAATCATACACCAGAAATGATTTACTTACAGCTATTCGTCCAAGAAAATACACTGAAACTCCTTCAAGAACAAAAGATATTATTTGATACCATCATACAAGCTGTGACCAACCAATCCGGTGGATTTACTTTTTCGACGCTACAGGTGGAACTAGAAAAACGTTCTTAATTTCCTTAATCCTGGCTAAAATCCGTTCAAATGGTCATATTGCGTTAGCACTTGCTTCTTCAGGTAATGTTGCTACGTTAGTGGAAGAAGGTAGAACAGCGCATTCAGCTCTTAAAAACATTCTTTCAGTTAAAAGCATTTTTTCTTCTTTCCTTTCAGTTCACAGCAACGCAAAGTAGGGTATTAAATTGAATGATGTGTTTTCTATCTATCTGTGTATCTATGTTAACTATCATACTTCTATTTACTTCCCTAATAATTAAAATCAGGCTGAGCCACAGCTAAGCGTGGCCAGGTTTGCTAGTTTAATATATAATTGTTTGAAGAAGAAGTGAGTGGAAAGTCGGTGAAAGGATTCATATAGCAGGATTTATTTTATTTCATTTTTTTTTTTTTTTTTTTACTGATTAGCTTTTTAAGTTATCTTAATAGGCCTCTTCAAGCTAGTATTAATAGTAAATATTATCTATTTCATAAAATTTAATTTACTTCTTGGAATAAGAATTTCAGTTTCTAAATTCTTACTAAATATTTTAATATTCTTTTGGCAAATAGTTTAAACAAAATTAAACATTGAATGAATGTGATAAAACTGTTTGATGTTTTTTGTACAAGTTTGCTGAAACAAACAAGTAATAGCTGAATTTTTATAGAGACACCTGAATACTCGGGTTGTTTCCTTTGTGATGGCACTTGATGGTACCTTCTTTATAGTCTTAGTTCTACAAAAAAAACACACAACTTGGTCAACTGGTAGTTGAGGAATTTGTTGTTACCTAGAAACTAGGTAGAATGGTTTTACATTATTTAGTACAAGTATTGGGATAGAATTTCTTATTTATTTATTATTATTATTTATTTACATTTTCTTTGCGCTCCTGGTTTTATTTAGAATATCATTCAAATATCATTTTTCGTTAGAAATAACTGTGCTGAGTTATTTTCTTTTCTTTTTTTTAATATTTACATTGTAAATTATATGTTTTTTACTTTAACCATTCTTATCTTCATGAATAAAATATCTTTGTCACTTTGGCAGTATGTTATATTATATATATATATATATATATATATATATATACAAATGCACTTTGCTATTTATCTCAGTTTTTTATTTGCAAAATTTTGTATATGAAATGTTATCATATTATTTATGTATGATTATATTAAATTCTGTTAGTAAATAATTTCTTGATGTATGATATTTTAAATAATTGGTATCAATAACCGAATTGCAAGTAAATCGAACCCAGTAATCGATTCCCTCTTAGAACTTTCAGCAATGACGATCCAGCATTTTGATTCATTTGCCCACAGTAGTGAAAGAACCAAACAGAAAAATAGGAATAATTAGAAATATATTTTATATTTTAAATAAAATCAGTTTTTTAATACGAAAATTGTACATTGGCTGGCAGAAGGGTCAAAATCCAGGTACAAGGCAACCGTTAGAAGTAAAATTAAAACACTCAGCACTATTGTCTTTTAACCCCCCTTCTAGAAATCAAATAAAGGGCAGGTTTTAACTACCAAGAAGAGCATTATTTCATCAGTTTAATTTCGGCATTTAACCAGTAACATTCGTCGCATTCAGAACGTCACTCTCTCATTTTAAATTCAGGATGCAATATTGAAAGAAATTGTTATAAGCTATAATATTGAAAAAGTTATAGCTTCAAATTATTGGTGCTCAGATAGAGACTGGACTAGTTAGTAAAGATATTGCTGGGGTAAATAGGCTTGGTCTAAGTAGAAAGAATTGTCTGGTTTAGTGAAGCTGAAATCAATCAGTTCACATTTCAATCAATCAATGTTAACATTTGTATTTTAAAACAATCTAGCTTGTTTCATTATTACAATTAACCTGTAATTGTTATTCACATTATTCAATAATTCAGACATTGTCAGATTATTTATTTCAAGCACTGGTGACTTCTTAAACATTTATATCTTAAACACTACACACTCATAAGCCCTTTCAATAATGCTCACGCTACAAAACACAATTACCTATGAACCCATTACATTACATAAGCTATAAATAGTAATGTCTTTGCTGTGAATATTACTGGTAGGTCCTGAAGTGTCCTTTTTTATGAATTAGCTACTTCTGCAGCTAATTTATGGATCTCTATGAATTCCTCGTATGTTTGGTCCACCATCATAAAAAAACTGAATATATTATGTCGTAACTTCAATGCTATACAGTTCACGCTTCTTACATACACGCGCGCATACACACACATATAGACATACGCACTTACACAGAGTCATTTTTTTTTTAAATAAAGAAACAAAGTCTTTCAGACTTAGCGATTCTCAAAACATATATTTCCTTGATAAACTCGAGACGACAATTTCACATTTCGGAATAGAAAATATTTCCATTTTTAAAATATTCTACTAAATAATTATTACAGTTTACAATGTTATAAACTTATAGCAGAGAATTGGCATTAAATAAATTTATACAAAAATAGACAGAAAAATTAAATATTAACTTTCAAACATTAAGTATAAATCCAAATTAACAAAAGTAATTGATATATTTACAAATTAAAGAAAAAGATAGGGGAAAATCTTTAAAATATATATAAAAAAATAATTAAAGACTTGACATTGATCATCATTAAATAAGTATTTAGAAATCTATTAATTAGTAATAATCATAAAAAAAAGGAAAGAATAATTCTGGTAGTTTGGTCCGCCTAATTAATAACAACTGATTCCAATTCATTTCTAATTAACCAGAAACTAATAAATCTACTTCTCACGTACATATGTCTTTATTTTAAGTACAATTAAAAATGAAATTTTTAATAATGAATAAAAAAAAAACATTGTTGAATACGTAGATGGGTCCACAATGATGCTGGATAACATCTGGTATTTTATCCATCGTAGCTTGCATATATATTTCTCTTGTTCCTGACCGGTTTCGTATTTTCATTCATCATCAGAGCAAATTCACCATGTTCGTTTATTCACTTAAACGCAATGTTTCTGTTACACTCACACTTGTTGGTTTGTTGGTTGTATATACATGTGTAACAAAAACATTGCGTTGAAGTAAACTCTCTACACGAACTTCGTCAATTTGCTCTGACGATGGATGAAAATCCGAAACCGGTCAGGAAATCTATAAATATGCATGCTACGAAGGATAAAATACCAAAAATGCATTACACCTTTAATTTTCTTATTCTCAGTCTTCAAAAATGTATCTTCTCCACTACTTGGCTTGAAATAAACTACACCCATGACATGCCTGAATTGAATTTCAATTACAACGCGTAAAAAGTACTCCTTGCAAATAATAACATCAATCTTGGATATTAATGCTCTATCGAACAATATAATGATACCATGGCTTGCATGACATTTGACAAAACAATTTAAAGCTGAGAAATGTATGCGTTCGTAGTCATTCAAGAAATAAAGCACAACAGGTTTGTCTGAATAATTCGATGTTTCACAATAACAGATTATTCTGTGAAGCTGTAACATTTCAATTTCAGTTGAATCTAAAAAAAAAAAAAATCTCAGACTACGAAGATTATGTACATTCCAGAATAACATTTTTATCTCGTTTAGCGATCTGATTCTCTGTAGTGGGTATTTCCTCGATGGGCTATCTCCGCCATTTCTTTTTTTGCCTCGACCTGCATTATGTAACCAGTTATCAATGCTATATTGTTATTCTTGGCACTAATTCCAGTTTTCTTACTTTCACGGCGAACCTTCACGCTCTTATCAGATTAGTCATTGGCTCTTATGAAATTATCTTTATCAGACATGTCGGTTTCGCTACCAGACATTTGTTTTAGGGTAAGATTTCCTACTTTCAATTCTTAGTTCTCCTAAACTAAAATGTTTTCCATTTACTAGTAGCTTAGTGCCTTGAAGAGATGCTAAATTACAAGATTCACTAGCACATATAAGAAAATGCATCAAATTTCTTCTGGCTTGACCTTTGGGGGATAATCTCTGCAAAGTTTTATATTAGTTCCCGCAAGCTCAAGCTTTCTACTGTTTCTAAGAACTTAAATCTTTGGAACTGATTGATTTCAGCTTCACTAAAACTAGACAATTCTTTCTACTTAGACCAAGCCTATTTACTCCAGCAATATCTTTACTAACTAGCCCAGTCTCTATCTGAGCACCAATAATTTGAAGCTATAACTTTTTCAATATTATAGCTTATAACAATTTCTTTCAATATTTCATAACTTTCTTTATTTGGTTCATCAATGTTGTAAATATTACGTTATAGTTTCTTTCTCTACTTCTTGGAAGCCTAGTCTTTGCCTCTTGCTTGACTAATTTCTCTTTAAGCTCTTTTTTTTTTCAATTTTCACTCCCTCTAATTCTGATGTTAACGTATCAGTTTTATTATTGCTACTAGTAACAGACTTTTTCATAACATCTCTTGAGTATTTAAATGATTCTTGTTTTTTATATCTATTAATAATTGTTTAAACCCATGCTTACTAAATGTAGGTTGATCTGTATTGGGGGATTCTATTAAATTATAATGCGAAACCAAAAATAATGGGCGTTATTACTTTTCATTATTTACTCAATATTAGAAAGTCAATACTCAGTATTATTTACTCAATATTTACTCAGTATTAAGAGAAATCAAGAATTTCTATTACAAATAAACTTAAATAACAAGCCAGATTTTTTTTTTTTTGCAGAACATCTGTTTGTATAAAAGTCATTAGACGAAATATACGGATAATGACAACACTGATACGTTGATATATATTCACCCAAGTTATTGTTCAATTATAAACCAACCTAATACTACCCAAATTTAGCAACTTTTTTTAAACTCGAAAATTGCAGTAAAAACTTCTCGTTAAAAAAAACCACTAAATTTCATACAATCCAAAAGATGCCTTATGTAAATTTTAAAATAAATCAGACCACTTATTCCCGCATAAAATACAAACAATATGAAGAACACATTTACACCGTGACACTGGTTCCAGCCAACTTCATATTCTACTAATTAAAATAGCATCCTTAATTATAATATACCGACATTAACAAAAACAAAAGACTAACTTGTGCTTTTTATTAACCAATTTATTCTTAATTTTTAAAAATCAATATAATAAATGAATTAAATTTCACATAATGTAATAAAACCTGTTTTAAATATAACATGTTATAAAATGCTATATATATATATATATATATACGCTTTATAAAAGAAGCTTTCCATGTTTTATAATATTTGCTACATGTTTTAAATCTTCTATATCGTTTTTAAATGGATTTAGCGTTACTAAAAATGTAAACTCAAATACGTATATGAATAATGTATGATTACATTTCTCGTTCAGTTACCGTTCGTTACATTAATTAGATGAAATCGAGTGTGTAAAAGAACCACTTTATAATTCTGAAGAATTAAATAACACCTCTCAATTATTTCTAAAAGCTAGGCTTTCAAGTATAAATGAATAATATATTTCTTATTTTATTACAGAATAATTGAATTCCATTTTTCACCACCTTCACAGGGAAATGAGAAGGGATCATGGAAATGGATATTTTTGTTGATGAATGGACGAAAGATGGATTACGATAATCAATCAATTAGTTGTGCTTTTCTTTTGATTAGTTACTCTTTTCTTTCCTCACTAAAAGAAAGCAAGAGTTTTAGTTTAAAAAAACTTTCTTTCATTGAAAATCTTCTTTTTTTTTCACAGTTCTGTTTATTTTTTCCCAAGGAAAAAATTCCCATCATATAAATAAGACTTTCAAAATGATTACCATTCCTTGCTTTTAGTTTTCTTTAATATTTAAAAATGTTTTTAATGCCAATGTTTTGCAATTGAATTATTAACTCGTTTTCCATTACTGCGCTTCGAGATATGATTAGTGGCATGCGGGAACATCTCTGAGAATTATGTACATTATATTTTTCGATATCAAAATAATTTAAGAAATTTGTACGATCTTTACTATCTCTTAATGCGCGCGGTGGGCGATTTATTCGGACCACAAACAAAAACAGCCAGTCTAATTCACATGCGCGAGAAAAGGGGAGAAATTTTACCTTTTTCCTAGGGTAGTAAGTACCCTATTGTAGTTCAAATTGTATTTGCTATGTTTGCGTTTGTTTTCTACTGTTTCTTTCATATTTCTATTTTTTTTTTTTATCTCAGCTTTGTTTACGTAGTAATTACTTTTTGTAGGCAAGTTTGGTATATTCATTGGAAACTTTTTGAAGAGTTATCAGTAGAGAAATGGAAAAAATGTTTTCAATCAGTAAAGTAAATAGAAAGTAATGGATTAGTGTTCGATTCATCGACGAAGAAATCGATAGAATTATTGTATCACTTACAATAACAATTTTTGTAATTCCTAACTCAAATTAATTCAGTTTTTGGATGTTCAAAAATAATAAGTATTTATCACAAAAAGTTATTACATATTATAAAGATTGAAATTGTGAAGAATTTTTGTTTCTCATTTTACAGAATAAGTGGGGGTTCCTGGGCAATGAGAGGGCGGATGCCCTAGCGAGGGAAGGTTCGCAGGATACCTTTATAGGCCCCGAACCCTTCTGCGACTTGTCCAGGAGTCTCATTCAAACTTCTATCAGGGGTTGGATAGAAGAGCAGCGTCTGCGTTGGTGGGAGGGAACACCAGGACAGGGGCAGGCAAAGCTCTTTATTAAAAGACATTTGCCTAAATTTACCAGAGACCTACTGAGCCAGACCCGAAGGGATATAAGGTTAATTGGGGGTCTACTAACAGGGCATTGTAGGCTGAATAGACACATGCACCACCTACAACTTGCGGATAGTGCGGCATGCTGTTTCTGCAAAGTAGAGGAGGAGACCCCGGCGACATCCTTTGTGAGTGCGCCGGCCTGGCGAGGATTAGGTTTCTTCAATTGGGGGCGTGCAATCCCGAAGCTGGAAGCTTCATGGCGGAGCCGCTCTCAGCTTTACTAGGATTGATTAGGTGGGCAAAGCTGGGGGGGCTGTTCTGTAACTTAAGGGGATCCACAACAGACCTCGACTTGTAGGTCGCAGTGGAATGAGGCTCAACCCCCCCGTTTCTATTCTATTCTACAGAATAAATGTTCCAAATATGTATTTGATATACAATGTATATATACGTATATATATATATATATATATATACATCAAAACAATTATGAAATGTTTTTGAAATTCACAATCTACAAAAGTTAAATTTTGCAGGTTATACAATCGCTTGAAAGCAACAGCTGGTGCTGAGATCTTGAGTGGGGAAAGGAATGCCTGGCGTCATCTTCCCTCCAGGATAGTTTTGTTTGTGGACCGATTGTAGATATTATTCGTGTTAGATTTTCGAAATTGAGTTTTGATTGAAAATTCATTATGAAATTGTCTATGTGTGGGTATGTATATGTTGTTTCAGCTTTAGAGACGTCACTGTGAAGAACCATACCCTGTTGTAATATGGGCGAAACATCGGATTACAACAAATCACTGACACGGTTTGAACCCGCGTTCTAGTGCCGCGGAACTAAAAGTTTTATGTGGCAATGGCCGCGGAAGCCTTAAGAAGATAATAATTTTTGGTATTTTATCCGTCGTAGCATACATATTCCTTTTGTTCAGGATCGGTTTTGGATTTTCATCCAAACATTCTACACGAATTTGGTGAATTTGCTCTGACGATGAATGAAAATCTGAAAACCGGTCAGGAACAAAAGGAATATGCATGCTACGACGGATATAATACCAAATGTTATCCAGCATTGCGTACCCATCTACATATTCAATAATAAGTTTTATTTGAATTACTTTTCGGGAGAAGTGATTATGAGGATATGAAGCTAATGAACATTTTCTTTTTCACTGCTTTCGTGTTATTTTCGAGAACTATTGCGATCGGATAAAATTCATGAAATTTACTTTTCACAGGAAATATCCGTTTTGAGGTATCCTGAATATAAAAAATATATTCTTAACGAAGATCTGTATGTACGTTTGAGAGAAACATAGTGAGCAATGGAACAAAATATCTCAAAATCTTTAAATCGCCGGAAGTTGAAACTTCATGTACCGTTTCCGTACAGCACAACTGTACAGCACCGCATCGGGGACAGTAAGGTTTTGGTCAAAATCAACAGCCGGAAATGCGACTTTAATGAATTTTATTCCAGTTTTTAGCGATTTACTCGAAAATGGCGTCACCGATTTTCTTTAATCTTTGTATACTGTATAATGCTCATCACTTCGTTAACTTGGAACGCCAAAACCAACGTTTTAGGAGATACTAAGGAATCTGTAATGTTAAGTGTTAATTGGTTTTTTGAATGCTATTTTGTGTTGACGTCTAGCCTACGAGCTTTCCTGGTAGGTAGGCAGTACCCTACAAGTGAAGTCAAATAATATCAAGTTTAATCAAGTAGGGATCCTTTTTATATTTGGGATAGTCACCAGTAGGTGATAACTGACTCCATTCAATAGGATGTAGATGTGATCTTCCATTTCTTGATACTTGACCCGCAATACTTGTGTGTAATGCAGTTTGGTCGTTAACATGTTGTTAGAGGAAAATAGATTCTGTCATTTTAGAGGAGTTGATAATATCCTTTCAACTACCAAGTGGCAAACAGATTTGTCGTTTGATTCACAAACTAACGTTTATTCACATTCAATAATTACACACTCACAAACGTCACCCACACATCACAAATCCTAATTGATTCTATTTAATATCCACTTCTCTTCAAATCTAATTTTTAATCCTTAAAATACAAAATAAAACGCTTTGTAATTAATTATTTTTTTTTTTTATTATTTGCTTTTTTGTCATTTTAACGCTTACTTATCTCTCAATAACGTTTGACTATTTTATAGTAATGTATAAACTTTCAAAGAAATGATATTTTCATCAATAATTATATTTCCAAAGCATTAATAAATTATTTAAGATTTTCATTTTCGTGGACGGTTCATACATAACCTTCAGCGTAATCATCAATAATACACAAATCAAAGAATCAATGAAGATTTGTTGAAAAGGATGATGTATTTTTTTGTTTGTTTTTTTTACCGTGTTGCCACAACCTGAGACCGCTCTAAAGGGTAATTTATACTTCCATTGATTTTTATAATAAGGATTCAGGCAATTGCCTGAATAACTTTTAATTCCAAAAAAATTTAGCCTAAATTATGTTTAGTGTTAAAATAAATTCTAATAAGTCAATAGCTCTATTTATGGGTTATTTTATGGAAGGTGTGACACTCAAAAATAATAGAGAGAAACACTTCGTTGAACTAAACAATACAAGTGGTGCTGGCCAACTATATTGGCTTGCTCGAACACAGCGTACATAATCAGTCAAAGATATTAAATTAAACCTCAAAAAAGGGCACAATATAAAAGTAACTACAGATCCTCCACTTAACATTAGGAAATTGTCAGCATTAAATAACGCAAAAGGTAGTATATGTAACACAATAAAATTAATAACAAATTTAGCGTCAAGGTAAAAATATTATTACAAAAATGTTTAAGTCAAAATATAGATAGTTTAGAATAAATATAAACACATAAACGACAAAAGAAAAAGAAAAAAAAATAAGACAAAACAGTCTTGGTCATTAGTTCAGGTGAGAGATTATGCCGGTAAGAGCTAAGCACCATATATGTGATGGTGGACTATGCTCAAAGAGTCGATTATGATCAACTCCGCAAGATTGTGGAAGCAAGTGGAATGGATGCCCAGTTTCCTGAAGAAGTCAGTAGTTTCTTTGGGGATTGCTCCCCGAGTTCCAAACCACAATCCTACAACAGCATACTGCCGCAATATTATTAATAATTAGCTAAACCCGGCCACGCTTAGCTGTGGCTCAGTCTGATTTTAATTATTAGGATAGTAAATAGAAGTATGATAGTTAACATAGATTTAGCAAGAAAACACATCATTCAATTTAATACCCTACTTTGCGTTGCTGTGAACTGGAAGGTAAGAAAGAGAAAATGTTTTTAACTGAAAGAATGTTTTTGTAAGGGTTGAACTCAACTGACAGACTGACGTGGCTAAAATGATATGTACGGAGTGTGAGTCAACAGAATGATGTCTGATGTGTAAGACTGAATTGAACAGAATGAATTTTGACTGTCTCTCTCTCTCATATATATATCCACTGGCCGAACCTCTCCTCTCTGTGCGAGAGGGGCTGTTTCTCACCGCTAGAGTGGATGAGTGGTGGGGGTTCACTACCCCTACATTTTTAAGAGCTGAATGCGCTGTTCTACCTCCTTCCATCAACGTAGCAGCATTACCTGAAGAAGCAAGTGCTAACGCAATATGACCATTTGAACGGATTTTAGCCAGGATTAAGGAAATTAAGAACGTTTTTCCAGTTCCACCTGGAGCGTCCAAAAAGTAAATCCACCGGATAGGTTGGTCAAAGCTTGTATGATTCTATCAAATGCTATCTTTTGTTCTTGAAGGAGTTTCAGTGTATTTTCTTGGATGAATAGCTGTAAGTCATTTCTGGTGTATGATTGCTCTCTGAGCAGTTCTCTCTCGAATGTTGCATTGATCGACTTATTCGGTGCTATTACTCTCAATAGTGCCAACAGCTTGCCACACATTGCAAGACAAAGACCACAATGAAGATTGGCACTTCATTGTATATTTCTTCTGTGAAATCCAAGCCATGAAATTGACGTATTCTGTGCAGAATATCTTCGGCAGAGAGCGCGCCACGATCGCGACGCGTCTGTCTATTTCTGCCAAACTCACGAAACGCTCGGAATTTCCCGTTTCCGTGGGAACTTTGGAATAAAAAGTATGTGTAAGAAATGTAGAAATTTAACGTTGTGTAAAAATTTTAAGTCAATCCATTGATTACTTTTCGAGTTTTGCGGCCACAAACATACGGATGCTGAAATTTTATATATATAGATAATAATAATAAATAAATAAATAAAATAGGTCAAAAGTCTTGTTCCTTCCAGAAATACATTAAAGTTAGTACCCTCAGAACAAATATACGCCACCAAAAATAACTTTTCGATATTGTCTATGCCAAAAATTTGACAATTGACTAAATATTACAAAATATACCAAGTTTTTGTAAAATATTTTCGGCTATTTTGTAAGATATGCAAAGTCAGTTTTTTCTTGGGACTTTTTTTGGGGGGCTTTGAAGAACTTCAAACAATTCAAATATATAAAACATATATAAAAACAAGAAAGTTTTCTTAAAATCCAACATGAGTGTTTTTCATCTAGAAGAAATTTTAATCACCAGAACAAGTTATAATATTTAATATTTCATTAATTTTTTGTTTTTAAAGTTTATTAAAAAAAAATATACAAAACAAAAAAAGGAACTAATTCACTTTTCAGGTTTTTTATTTTATTTTATTTTTTTTTCCTCTTGGTTACTAAAAAGTAAGAGGAAGCTTGCGGTATTTCACTAATCCCCTTATTGCTTGGCCGCAGTGGATCTTTGTGGAACACCGCAGTCCAGTAACAGTAGTAAGGGCAAGCACACAAGCAACGGTGTTAGTAACTACAAGTCAACCAATTTCCACCCCCGACTATAGACCAAACACAATTCTCTTCCCTTTCTCTTGCTCTTCACGCACACCCAGTCTCTCCCCTCCCACTCTCCATCCTGCCATTACAATAGAACAGTACACAGTCTTAATATTTATTCTAATTAAGTTTGGGATGCTTTGTTAGTGCTGAACACCCCGAAATTCCCCCGCACACAGTATTTGCTAACTTCATCTCGACCCACCAGTAGTCGGACAACAAGCTGTGTGCAGTTACACCACCCATCTATAAGTTCCGTTCTATAATCATAATATACTTCCTGGATAAAACAACTCCAGAGCCAAATACCTCACTTTTTCTTTCTCTCTCTCTCTCTCTTCGCAATATATAACAATAGGTTTTCCACTTTATTCTACAACTAGCCACAATTTCTATGAAAACATTATCCACTTTAATAAATAACTCATTATAGGTCTAGTTTTGATAACCATAAAAATATCATAAATTCTTGTTCATTTCATTGTTCCCGTATCTTTAGAATCATTCGATTAGATTTTCCAAAAATAATTGTCGTTTTCTTTGGGGGGCTTAATGAACCTTTTACTATATTCAGGCTTCTTCATCTGTATTTTATTTATCTGTAGTCATAGTTATTTTGTTACCCGTCTGTTCATCAAAATCATTTCACTTGCACGTTCAATGTTCTCCTCATTTGTCGCGGTAAATGGTCGTCCGGCTCCTTCGTCATGCGTAACACTCGTACGTCCATCTTTGAATTATTCAATCCATTCGTAGACACACCGTTGAGGCAACACACTGTTCCCGTACTGTACCGAAAATCTTCGATGAATTTCGGCCCCTGGTACACCTTCCAACCACAAAAACGGATCACTGAACGCTGCTCTTCTTTGGTGCAAACAGAAAGCGGAGCAGCCATGGTTAAGGGCACGACAGCCACAATAGAACTAACCTAGTAGCGTCTAACCTGTGCAGGCATAACAACAACGAAACCACGCATGCGCCATCTATGCTTCACGACAGTACTACCAACATCATGAAAAATATAACCACATTGTGGATAATTATTGACATACCCTCGTAGATATCCTTTAATTCACTTTCAAAAATTATTTTCCCTTTATATAGGGATGTTCTGTGGTTTTATTCAAAATCTGTACAAATTGTGGATCTATTGTGAAATTTTTTTTTTGGCGTCCATAAGCTGTTTCAAATACTTACGTTACGTGAGGCGTGACATATCAATTCACCACAAAACGATAGAGCCATAATAGAAAAGTGATTCACCTACCTGACTGAAAGGAGAAGTTAAAGGTGTCGTAGAGAAGTTGGAAAAGAACAAACATTAAGAACGCTCTCATCATCATCATGATGAAGGCTCTACAACATGAAGTCATCATAAACCGTCACTCTGCCAGTTCAGTCTGTCACTCTCCTTCACGCTACCATACTCTTTGCTAGTTTAACATTGTAAAGTCATTGTAATATCTTATTTAAACAATATACACAGTGTTCAATAAGTGTATTTTTTTCTCGCATATCATTAAAAGTATTCAATTTTAACATCCTTACAATGATCTTTTAAGCTTCTTATGAAAACATGCAAATATTTTCTTCATTCTCAACTGACATTTCGCCCAGATTGCAATTTGCTTATTCAGGATAGCTCTCAGGTTTTGACACTTCCCTAAAAAATTCTATGCAATATGGTTTGTGAAAACTTAGAGTTTAACTGATGCTGGGGGCACTGATGCGGTCTCAATTCGAAAAGTTGTGTTTTACAAAAGTACTTCTTCATACCAAGGTATTTATACCTTATATGTGTTCAGGTAGACCACTTCGAGTGTTTAAAGACTTTCTCATAAATCACCAATGAAAAAAATCTCTAGAACTTTTTTCTTTTATATTAGCTATGATTTCGGCTATTCTGCCATTCTGCGTCGTGCGACCCAGTATAAAATTTTAGCCTAATGTTGTTCGTTTAGTTGGATATCGATGGGGCAAGTGAGAACACTCTCTGCGCGAACGACCTCGCCCACTTTGTCAGACTTGTCTTATTAGATTCCTTTGATTTCACATCGAATAGGTGCGTAAATTTTTTTTACAGAGAAATATGTCCTATCTTCAAACATTTTATTTTTATCTGCATTTGGATTAAGACTTTTTTTTGTTTAATAGGATTATAATTTTTGCGAGCCTATATTCTCGTTTTCCCCATAAGTTTCATATTTTTTAACTTTTGGTACATTTCGATAATTAATGAGATACTTTATAAAATTATTGTCTGATATCCTTTTGGCAGACCAATCATATTGAGATGTTATTGAGATCATATTGAGATATAGTCAACAGTATATGGTATCTGGATATCAGTAATTAGAATTGTATTATTATTATTATTATTATGATAATTATTATTATCCCTTTTGCAACTTGGAACTTCCAATCGTTTTTGTATCGATTTATTTCTCACTACTATTTCTTATAAAAAAATGCGTAACTGAAAAAAAAAAGTATTGTGTAAATTTTCTATATCACCTTTCAATGATTCATTCGATTTTTTTTATTTATTTTGTCTGATTTGATGAAGGACTTTGATGCCTTTCAGATGGTGAAGTGAAAGGATCTCATTAGAGAATAAGTTGGTTGACGAAAGTCACAGAATATGGAGATTTCCTTTATGTATATATAAAACTTCTGTATACATACATACATATAAGTATATACAAAGAAAAATTACATATTGTTATGTTAATAATGATACCCTTAAAAGTGACGGGTACTATTTCTATAGTTACTTTGTTTGTTTTTTTAATAAAATGACTGCTTAGTGATTATAATTCTAAATATAAGGGTAGACATGTTGGGAAAGAATATGTATATATATAATATTGAGATTCGAAATTCAGCCTATAAAAAATCAAGTGATTCTACTCAGTCAAGTTCTGAATTCACAGTGTCGTAGGACTGAGTGTCTTTCCGGATATCTGAAAAAGGGATGTCTAATTACATGAGGCAATATAAGGCGGATCACCGTGTTTTTCCTCTCCAAGTTCTCCCTTACGGACTAGAGCTCTTTTGCAATATTTCAATATGTCTTATGATTGTCCATCGAAACTTATGCACAATGGTTCTCATTGCTGGAAGTGACGCTCAGATTTGCAGAATTTGTTCACAATTCTAAGATCATTAGGCTGAATGTAAACCTATTTACAAGTCAGTGCAAGTTCAATACAGGCTACAGGACATGTGGGCTTGGTTGGAATTTTGCTTTTACGAGTATATATTTTTCAAGAAAACCAATCACTTCGGTCATTACTACAAGTGTTAAGCGCTGTTCTTCTCTGAAAAGTTCTTACAAGAGTTACCTACCTCTATACTCCTAAGACATCCAAAATAGAGGACTGGCGTGTTTACTTTAATCATTTGTAGAGCATATTCTTCCCAGTGAAAGCGGACAGATGCAGTTTTGGAATCACCTACTTAATCTGTATTACAATCACTTTGGAAAACAGCTGATTAGTCAGCATTATTTAATATATACCTATGTCCTTTGAACAGTACTATAACTTGAATCTCAGTTAGTATATCGATGCTTAATAATTTTTTTTTTTTTAATTTAAGGCGCGTCAACATCTATGATCATTGCCACTCGGAGCCTTCTCAGTGCACTGCCGGGCATACGGACAGTGTTCTCTCGTTACAGACAACACTATCCATCACCGGACAGTGAGACGTAATAATTTGTATATCATCTTTGATGTGATTTTTGGTTCATCTCTTGCTATTTATTTTCTTCCTATAAATAATCTTTTACATTATGTGAAAAAGACTTGATGCTAATACTTTGGCTATATAAATATTATACAGGCTGTTTATTATCGTTCTGAAAATCTCCAGCATGTAAATATTTAAACCAATTTCCCATAGCATGTTTATATGGAACTCTAAATAGCACAAAATGATTAAATTCATTTCCTAGTATAAATCCAGATATCATTGATAGATATTATACTAGTATATTGATATAACAATTGTCACGCGACATAAGTACATATACCTGTATATTGATTCGGTATAATGCTGCTACTTTGTTAGACTAGGGAGGTAACTTCGATATTTAGGATCGATTATTATTATTATTATTATGGAAATTGGAACCTACTTTCCTGGAGCTAAATTTTAAAATTTGCGGGAAAGAATGGAAATGAAGTTATTCAATACCATAGCACTCCGGAATTGATTTCCGTAAGTCTTCTGTTTGAACAGTATTGTCAAGGCCTTTAGATAAAACAGTATGAAGATATAGACGTATCAATATTTCCAACCGTAGCCACAAAAATATATATATACACACACATACACTCACACACAGGCATGTCTAGTGAGACAGGCATTGTTCTTCTATAACGCAGCATAGTCCTGATCATGAATGTAGTTAAACAAATAAAAACTTTTATATTCTTACATTGAGAACTTTACATGAAAATGCACGGATTTGGTATAGTGGTTATGAATATGGACTTGTAACTGGAAGGTCTCTAGTTCGAGTCCCGCGTATAACTGTGCTAAATTTATATTAGTTTGAAAAATGTTAATAGTAGTAGTATATGCTTCAACCTCCGTTCATGATACCTAATTTGTTTGGTGAACTTTAAACCCGCCTGAAAAATAATAGGCCTCACTTTATTTTACATAAAGTCGAAACTGATCGGACAGGAGACAGGGTTGGTGTAATCAACGAAGGTTTTCAGCATATCGGATCCATAATTACTTTCTGTTACTGCTAATCGAGGAAATAATAGAGGCCACAGAGCTAATCGAGGCCAAATATATTGTATTTGCAATAATATATTATTTTAACAAAAATTGCATAGCTTAGGAAAGAATCATTCTATTGAGCTATATTATGAATCAGTTAAACAATCGGTGTTAAATGGTGGAGGGCAGATAAAAATTATGCAAATGGGGGAAAAAAATCTCTATATAACACCGTGACCAAAAGTGGTGCAGGCCGGAAGTGAGATGTGCAGAGCGCAAACAATTCCTGTTTGTTGCTCTCACAGTCCATTCCTATTCCTCTCACATAGATGTGAGCAGCGGGCATGGTCATGTAGCTTGGAAGGGGAAAGGCAACAACAACATCCTCCCACTGCTACCTTTACTTTCCGGTATAGTCAACCATTGTTCATCAGTATGTCTGTCAAAAACCGTGTAATCTCTCGTCCTTCTCCTCCTGCATGTGACATGCACAGTGTGTTTGTAGTTCAATAACAAAACTTTTTTGATTATGATGTCCAGCAGAGTCCCTTCTCTCCCACTACCTCTTTTTCTAAATGTAGGGTTATTTATTACATATTTTGGAAATAAGGAAGGAAATTGCTTCTTTTTTTTATCATTTTAATGCCTTTATTTTATTATGAAATAGGCATTGTTGAAGAATGTTTAATTGCTTCCTCTCACTGATATTCAGTTATTATTTGTGGATCTTCTAGGTAATATTCGAATGATACATAGGACGCTAGATTTCGGAGGAATTGAGTACTCATCCTTGACTAAAATTTAGATTCAAATGAAGCTTCTGTTTAGTTCACTTCAAACGCTTTAGCCTTCTACACGAAGAACCATCTTCAGTCTCCTAGAGGACATCAACATTTTGTCACATCTATTTCCAGATTTAGTACATCAATGGTGTCGAACCTTGAAATTGAGACATAGATCACAAAACAGAATAGGAGTATTTTTTGGAAAAATACAGCGGATATTAAAAGAGTATTAGTTTACGGAGAGTACAATGGCCCCATCTGTGACCTAAGTGAAGTCTATCTTCTCTTAGAAGTTATACAGATGGAAATAAATTAATTTTTGATCATCCCGTTCCTCTCAGACAGCATCCTACTGAATTTTTTCAGTCAGTACCATTGTTTTTAATAAAGTTCAGTGAATAAAAGATGTTCTAGTTTCCGATTAAACCAGTTTTTTGGCAATTGAGTCTGATAACATATAATATTTGCAGTTGTTTACCTTCTTTTGGTGATATGACCTTTGAACTCCACTTAAACTTCAAATTTCTTTTTATAAATCTATTCCAAGAATAGCCCCGAAGTTCTACAACATTTCCAGTGAAATGCCCTTATTTTAATTTCTACACTGCATGTTTTATCTTGCAGAGTAAATAGCCGGGCTTTATCGGACATTATCGTGACAAGCCTCTTTATTAGGTTGTATTTAGATCCTCGATTTCTTACTTCCCTATAAAGTTAAACATATTTTTTCTAGGTTACCAAAAACCCTCTCCTTTTTTTTTTTGCATTAAACCAGCAACATGCAGGGTATAAAGACACTTTTTCTAATATACTTCACGGGATTCACAAGGCCATAATTTAGTTTCAGACCGTTCTTATAAATTTGATAAAAGCAAGTTTTTTTTTCAAGATTTATTATGCTAATTTTCTGGAAACCTTAATTTAATCGACTGAAAAACATAAGCCGACGTATTTAACAGTTCAACATTGCTCGCAACAAAAGAATCCATGAATCGTCGATTATCGTCGACTATTTATGACTTTCCATCAGCCGAATTTATTCGTAAAAGTTTTGCTCAAATTTTGGATATTTATTTTATTCTAATATCTTTTCTGTTTGAGTTAATTTGAGGGATAAAAACAAAATATGAAAATAAAAAATAATTATACAATTTGAGGAAAACGCAAAAAAAAGACTGTTCATAGATCTTGTGAGAACAAAAAAGTATTATAGAATAATACTGCTAATATATATTATATATATATGACCTCTGATATATATATGGTCCTATCTAAGTTAATACCAGTTAGGAATCAATCGTATTTATTAGGAATGGTAGAACCGGAGACGAAAAAAATAATAATAACTTTTCTGCAATGGTAGTAGTAGTTAATATATGAAATATAATAAAAGGAAGAGATTCTTTGTAGTTCTTTGGTTGTTGCTAAAAGTTTTTCTGATTTATCCTTGAATGGCAAAAGTCCCAGTTGGTTCTATAGAAACCAATATTGAACGTTAATACTGTATCCGATCATTTCATACTTTCTTTCTAAAAACGTGAAGGTATATCTCTGATTTTATATATATATATATATATGATATGTTCATGAAATAACTATTATTAGTTTACCAAGTAAGAATTCAATAGTTTTAAAGGAATTTGTTTGATTAATCTCATTTAATTTTTGATAGATGATATATTTTTATAGATTGAACGAATATTTTTAGAAATTGATTCAAGTTTAAGAGACTTTGTGTGCTCTTGTCCGGATAACTTATTTCTAAAGTATGGTTACTATCCATTCCATGGATCAAAGCTTTCATTTGGTTCATTAACTTTGAAATGTTGTTGGTGTGATGTATTGTAATGTAGTATAGTAGCTTGTGTAGCACGAGGGGTTTTGAAAAGGCTTTTGAGTATATATGTTTAAGAGAGAAGTATTAGAAATAATCAAGAGATCACACTGTTTTAAAATAAGATATATTCTCTAAGTGAATTTAAATACTATACAATATCACAATAATATGCTTATAAGTATACTGAAGCTAGGCTAGATTGATTTAACTTAAAATGGCATTGATGTCTACTCATGGAATGTCTGATTCAGACTGTCTTGAAAGAATGCCTTCTAATTGTTCGTTCAAATCTTCCCCTTTGAGAAGAAGGGGTAGACAATGCTAACAAGGTTCATGAACTCTAAAAGTTAGTGGTGGTCTTCTACCTGAATAGTCCCTTTTACAGCGAATGTTACATTTTTCTTGATATTACAAATAAAATATTTTTCTGGCGTCCATGACGACTTCTTGAAAAAAAAAAAAAAAACAGCTGCATAGCAAGAAAACATTATTCAATCAAACTTTAATGGTTTTTCATGACAAGTTATTCTGACCAATTGTGACCAATTTGTATTTCAGTGACAGTTTCTTTCGAAGTCCCTTTCTTTACAGTTAAGGAAATTACTTTAGTGAAACTAGTTTTGAAAATGTATTTTCAAATAAAAATTGATCTTTTAAGTTCAATTTTAATAACTATCATATTAATATAAATAATTGTAAAAGTTGGGCTGTATTGATATTACAAGTCCAACGATAGTTGCCAGAGACCAAGAAAAATAACTATTTCCTCACTTCTGGAAAAATTTACTATTCATAGTTTTGGAAATCTTTGATTCCAATTTTTCGAACTATTAAGAAGAAGGTTTAGGAGTAAAAATCTAAATATTATTGTATCGTACAAATTGGACAAAATTTCTGTTGAATTCCTTGATTTAGGGAATCCCATTGGTTCCCAGAAATAGGCCTAAGATGGTGATCCATTACGCTCTCAATTGCCATGCACTCTCTGTTTTTTTTTATTATTATTTGGAAGCAAATTTAACTTTGGATTCATTGAATACAAAGGTATCCTCATAGGTGATTGATATTGTAATTTTTCAATAATATATTGACCAGTTTTTCAAAGAAATTTCAAAAAGGTTTTCGGGTTGAATGAAACTAATATTTACCCGTAACTCGAAAACACAGTATTAATTACTGCTAAATAATCTCCGCACGTCTGAATGTTGCAAGATTTGCCATGTTTTAGTAGACATTTTTTTTTACATTTAGTGATTTAGTGATAGGATCCGAAGAAAGCAATCTAAAGCAGACAGAGAGATACAAAAATTGAGAGTCTCACTCCTCTCTACTTAGGCCAGACTAGAGTGGGAGGCTAGGTTTAAATACAACTGCGCTAGCTCTATAGGGACATTCTTTAGAACAGTTTGTACAGCAGTTACAACGCGTCAATCACTTTTCTCTTTATTCACGCTATAAATCTCTCACTACCATTTTATATATTCGTATCAAGTCCTGGCAGTTTGTGTAACTTTACTCATTATATAGTGTTTAGCATTATTTCCAGTTTATTATCTCTTAAACCCAATTTCTCTCCTTCTCATACCCATTATAGTGATTTTTCGTTTACTAAAATTTACAATTTTCACATTCATTACCACTATTATTTGACCTAAACATCAATCTTTGTTTATTCCCTGTATTTGACTGTTGATTCACATAAATGTGCGTACCAATTACAAATAAATAAACAAATATATACATTTGTTGTGGTGGTTGGTTCCGCAGAGCTGGAAAGCATCAGAGACATTTTCCGTGGAAGCCTGCTTCATTTTGTGGTCATCGACCGGTTTCGGGCGTTCGCCCATCTTCAGGATGCGCTTTTCAGACAGTGTGCCAACACAGACTCGTACAGAGACTTAGTTTCACACTAACTCTCTGTTAGTGTTAGTTAACTCTCTGTTAGTAGAGAGTTAGTGTGAAACTAAGTCTCTGTACGAGTCTGTGTTGGCACACTGTCTGAAAAGCGCATCCTGAAGATGGGCGAACGCCCGAAACCGGTCGATGACCACAAAATGAAGCAGGCTTCCACGGAAAATGTCTCTGATGAAATATATACATTTTTTACGGAATCAAATAGTGCGGAAATCAGTTGGCAGATTGCTGTTATAAGTTTTGTTTTATTAAGAGAAAGTAGTTCTGGACAGCCACATTTATTGATTTCGATACGTCTAATAATATTATATTTGCCAATACTTCCTAGACGATGATTTTTATTGGGAGGGCTTATGCGGAGAGCAAGCCCAACGCCATTTCCGCGCAAGATTCACCGCAAGATTCCTTTGCTTCCAGGATTAGTTCCCCATATTTTCTAACGAGCTCAAATTTGGAGAGACCCTTGCAACACTCGCACCAATGGCAAAGCGCCTCTTCTTATGTAAGTTAAAAATCATTCCTATAAATCAAAGTTTGAGAATAAGTTTTAAGAATTTTTTTTTTAATTTACTTTAAACAACAACTTATGAAAGATGTTCTTACAACTAGTATCTAATAAATTTACCAAAGATGCGAAAAATAAAGTTTGGTCTGTGCTTTCAAATAAAACTTTACAATAAGCAAAACACATAGGTGTTCGGGTTGAAACACAGCGTCAATGGTTTGTTATAATCCAACGTTTCGACAATATTGCAAACGGGTTCTTTAGGGTTGTGTTGTGTCTAAAACAGCTGAATCAACACTCAGCTTTTTATCAACTTTGAGGTAGCCATGTTCTGCTCAGACGGAGTCCAATATCTCTATTTAACCGTTCAGTTTTACTTGTTAAACCGTTCAAATTTGCCAGCAAGGAAAAATTTAGCCCCTCTCATTAACTGCAGCTAGTGAGTGGAGGAAGTAGGGCCCTGCTTCTGTTCTACTCTCGCCGTTTCTTGCCAGTAATGTTTTGGCATTCAAGGCGAAACTGCCCTGAAGAAGCCTGTCGCACTATTGTTACACATTACGTCGGTTTATAACAAACCAACTGACGCAGTCTCAGGCCGAAAAACCAGAAGTTTTGTAAAAATGGCCGTAAAAGCCCAAAAGAGTGTATAAATTCAGATTTGAGCAATTGTAATAATGAAATCAGTCGAGTTTCTTCTGTCAAGTTCAGTCTGCTAGAGTCCTGTGCACGTTGATGATAGAATACACTTAAACACACTTAGTATGTACCAAGAAAATGGGCTGGATCTCTCTCTCTCTTTTTGTCTGTGTCTTAATTCTAAGTTTGGGTTGTATCCATGAACGATGTCTTTGTAAACTTAATAAAACAACTGCAGAGGGAATGGAGAGCTTGTTTTCTACTTAAAATTCATGGCATGCATTATACTAAGTCTCTTCGAAGACATTGTTTGTAAGTATGTTCATGTGTTTGAATATGTATACATAAGATAGAAATGGAACATTGTACGCTCTTACAAAGCTTTTCTTTTCTATGTATCCGACTAAACACTGATGAAAACATTATATTGTGTAATTAAGATTAATCATATTCTATTTATGTTTGCGCAAAACTAGAAAACATTTTTGCTGTTTTGTTTTTATTTTTTTTTCACTTGACCTTTAATAATGGTTACTTTTCTTTGAGACGTGGCTAGATTATTATATTCCATGATTATAATACATTTTGCGATTCTTTTGAATGCTAGCTTGTTTCCGTTAATAACTATGTAGAAACTGGAATCCAGTTTCTAGAAAACCAGAAGTAGTGAATAATGAAATGTTTTTGGGAATTAATATTTTCTTCAGTTTTTCCTTAAGTTCAAAATTCCAAGTAACGATCTTCCCAAAGAGTAAGTTTCTGCTTAATTCATATCGGTTGTTTGTGGCTGGCTACAAAGCTAAATCTATGGCAATCTGAAAGAACTTTTGTGATTTCCTGAGATATTTTCAATCTGGTTAATTAAGTGAAGTTGAAATTAACATTAAGCTGTAAGCATTGGGATTTAGTGAAGTTTATTTCTTTTTTGCTGGATTTAATTGCTGCTTTTGATTGTGCACAGGGACAAATTATCACTTATTATCTTAGTCACAAAATTTAGAAATACGAAATCTGTATGTTAGTACTCATGCGGTTGTGTTCAGTGGATAAGGTATATCAATTTTTTTTTAAAACGTACTGTTTTTATGCATGACTGTCTTTGTTCACGGACTCTCTAGTCCGGTTAATCTAAACGATTTGACTGATGGATGGTTCCTTGGTAAGGAACATAAAAGCCCACTTAATTCTTATATATGCGGGCTATTTTTTTCATATAAGCCATACACCCTACAAAGATAAATTCCATAAGCAACTTACACTTGTCCACAGTTCGAGTCCCGCTTATAACTGCTAAATTATATATTGGTTTCAAAAATGTTAATAGTAAAGTAGTGCTTCCGCCCCCGTTCACTACACCTAATTTGGTAGTTGGACGTTAAGCCCGCCTGAAAAGATAGGCATTACTTTACTATTGCAAAACTTCCGGTTCAGTTTTAAATGTAGATACAAATCAAAAATTTTAATTCATATGAAGAAAGGGGCTAGGCATGCGAAGAATGACACTGGAAATTGGAAAGCCGAAATATAGAAATGTTTGAACATTATAAACATTGAGCTTTAAAAATGAAACCTCCAAAAATGAAAGAATGAATAAATACAATAATTTATAGTAGTTGTGGTGGTTGGTTCCGCAGAACTAGAAAGCACCAGAGACATTTTCCGTGGTAGCCTGCTTCATTTTGTTGTCGTCGACCGGTTTCGGGCGTTCGCCCATCTTCAGGACGCGTTTGTCAGACAGTGTGATAACACAGACTTGTACAGAGCAAACTTAGTTTATACACTCAAGTGTTAACACACTGTCTGACAAACGCATCCTGAAGATGGGCGAATACCCGAAACCGGTCAATGACTACAAAATGAAGCGGGCTACCACGGAAAATCTCTCTGATACAATAATTTATACTTCGAATTTAATGAGATATTTTTGGGTTCGCTACTAATTTAGACCAAGTAGAATTCTAATCCGATTTAGCCATTCGTAATTTATTATTATTTAAATGTTATCCAACATTTTCAAAGCTGATTTTTTTAGGATTCCGTGGCCATTTTCATGAAAAGCACCCGAGTTTTCGGGATAAGATCGCGTCAGCTGTCTGCCAGAAACTGACGTTTCGCCGATATTACAATGAGTTTCTTCAGCCAATGGAGCAATCAAAGTGTAATAATGACCACGAAGAAGCTTATTGCAATATGGGCGAAATATCGGCTGCTTACAGACAAATGACACGGTCACAACCCAGAAACTCGGGTGTTTTTCATGAAAATGGCCACGGAAAATTAAAAGATCTGCTTTGAAAAAGGTTGGGATAACATTAAAATAACAATAAATTACGAATGGCTAAATCGGATTCAAATTCTACTTGGTCTAAATTAGTAGTGAACCCAAAAATATTTCGTTAAATTCGAATTATAAATTATTTTATTTCTTCTATCTTGGTGAAATTGTTTCAGTTTCCTTCAAATTTGTCAATATTTTTTTTGTTTTGTTTTTTTTGCTTTCTTAGTTATGTAGGTTCAGTAACTTAAGTACATTTACTTAACAAAGAATGTCTGTAAAGTCTACAGTGTGTGAGTGTTACTGAATGTGTGTGTGTGTGTGTGTGTGTGTGTGTGTGTTGGTGAGTTAGAGTTTGGCACACTCTACTATACTCCGCGAATGCTGAAAAGTGTCAAGGGTATTACTCAGAAAGATTGTGATCATCGCATAAGCACTGTGTTCCATATATTTTTCAAGATCAACGTGTGATAAACTGAATGGACATTTTGGAAGACTGTTGAGACAAATTCATCAGAACACAGTATCATATTGATCTTTATTTGTGTTGTGATTCGACTTTATTCTCTATGAGAATATTATAATTCTTACGTTTTGAGCTCAATTGTTGAATATATGGTTGTGTCCGCAATGCTGAAAAACATCTATGACGGATAAAATCATAGACTTTGAGCTCAAATTGTGTTAGAGAACTGGCGAATTGTGGAGGGTTTCCCTGCTTGTCTTGGTGCAAGGTACACGAGAACAATGGGAGGGGGGGTAGTATAGGCGAGTGTTAAACAAGGTAAACATAAAACTCATGGACCATTAGGTAACAAATTCTCTTATGACAATGATAATAAGTGATATTGGGCATAGCAGTGGTTTGTTTTTTATATGTATGGAAATAACAGCCGGCTAAAAGGTTCATACTTATCGACATTTAGATTGTTGTAGAGGATTATTGCACTGCTAGCTGAAAGATCTGTTGGGCCCCCGGAGCCTTCTCCAATGCACAACAGGCTTTTAAGTAGTGTTCTCTAGCTAGAGACAATACTGCTCATCCGCTGACAGTGAGTTGTAGAGGCTCATAGGAAGAGAAAATCTAAGGACAGCCTGCTGGAATCGAATCCGGAATCTCCGCGTTATTAGTCCGGCGCGCTACCACTGAGCTAATCCTTTCCTTCTCCCTTGTCTTTCGCCAATTAACTAGGGACGGAACCCCTAGTTTGTGTACTGTTTGCCTCTGTCTGCAAAATGTAGAGTGTATGTACTTTAAGTATATTGTATACTGTTCTGATGAATGCATGGAGGTCTGGAGCTGTGATAACCTGTGGGGTCGCTACTCCTCAAGTAACTCAATGCAACAGATACACCTTGGGGGCCTAATACTTAACTAATTTTGAACATAAAATAAAATAAATTTTTTTTATAATTTTCTTTGCAACATTCTTGCTAGTTAATTATTTAATGCATGGTCTATAGACCGAAGTACAACGTACTAAACAACTATTCGCCTTTCTATTTATTATTATTATTTTTTTTTAATATTATAATAAAATATGCACGGTTGACCTAAATTTCATTCTTATATATTTATATATATATATTCTTAATTAATTAATTTTTGTGTATATCTATGTCTTTATATTTTGTTATTGTTGCCTTTCCTTTTATTTTCAGGTCTATCTAATCAGTATGTATGTAGACCGCATAGCACTTCCGGTTTTAAGTGAGATACTTTTTAAGTTCATTGTCCTCATTTAATATACAATGCTTACCGAATCGCGACTATCGCTTCATTTTTATCATTTCTTAATATTTATTATATTATTGTTAGTATATACATATATTATTTTACACTTTACTTCCTCAAATATAATTTTTATTGCTTTTATTTAAAGAATTTAATATTGTTATTTTTGAGTTTTGGTTTATGAATCAATAGTTCAAAAAATAACCGGAAATATTAATTGCTATGATTATGAAAATTATTGAGTTGTTATTTTTGTTTCATTGTTTGGTTGTTTTTAAAAAAAAAGAAGGAAAATATTAAAGTAATTCGAAAAGAAATACTGAATATTAAAAAAAGCCTTTGGATAGTTTATTTTGAAGCATCTTAATAGGTGTTGATGCAGGAATTGCTTCGCCTATGGACTGCTTGTGAATGGAGTTAAATATTAGATACATATATGCTGAGCATAACTTCAAAGCCCAGGCCATTTTGGTCTAGGAGCTGTAGAGGCGGTTAGGTTTATGCGTAGTATCTATTCTCAAATATAGTGCAAGAATTGTTAGTTGAAGGTGAATTCATTTGGCGGTGGGACTGCAATTTACTGAAGATTAGCTAAACTCTATTAGCAACCATCAGTCTTGTTTGTATATGTTGAATTGTCTGCTATTAGGTATGGTTAGGATGAAATATCTTTAGAAATGCCCAATTCTATAAAAATCATTATTTGTGACTTGATTTTTCGGTTTGTTGCAGCAATAGTTCTTACCACTTTGTACTATTGTTGGTATGTTTATGTAGTGGTGTAGGGTTCACCCAACAAGAATCACTTCTTTAAGGGGCCCACGACCATCCTTGCACCTTATCATATGTGTATATCACGTCAGTACTTATAATAACTTTCTCGTTATATAACATACGTAACATCTACAGAAACCGTCGATGTTTGCATCTATTGAGATTAATAAAATCCATGAGTGGGTTAACTGTAGGTTCTTTATGGCATGTTACCTGGTATTACACAGTGATATTAGAATAGATCGAAGTTCTGGAACTCAGGCTGTTTGAGATTCGTAATCACTTGTGTTACCTCTTGTTGAGAGGATCACTTTTTCGAGGCTGAGTTTTATACTATTCTTGGGCTGCTGCTTTGCAACACAAATTTGAAAGCAGCCTATAATACTTGGATATTCAGGTGGCACTAAAAGCTGCAAGTGAATCATTTCATGTGATTTTATCTGTAAATAGTATTAGAAAAATGTTCTAGAATCCAGAAGACTGAAAGAATTGTTTACTTCCAAGGATTCTCTTCTGGTCTGGGAATATAAGAATCTCAGGCCATGACAACGCCTTGATATTGGTTCCGACCCTACTATAGGTATGCCTCTGGACAATGTCTCTCTAGCTTCCGGCATAGACGGACAACTTCACAGATACATGGATGGGTTTAGTAGATTTAGGTCTAAAATGTTGATTGGGAATTAAGATTGCTGATAACTAGAGGATGCTGTGTCTTTTCACGGACTTCTCTAGGATATCTGGTTAGATACTTTACTGGCCATTGTGGTTTAGGAAACATCTCTAAGAAATAGTATTCAGGATCTTTGATCAGAACTGGATACCTTGGAAGAGGTTAGACATTTTCCCCATAAGGTTATTGTTCGATTTTTCCGGACAGCTAATGAATCTTACACGGATGAGGGCATAGTTGTTGTTTTTCTTTAGGTTAACTATGTAGGCCCACAAAGACCTAGATAGCGAAGGGCTTGCTTTCGCTCCTTTGATCAATAGTTAATACTGCAATATATTTTGGTATAAATTCTACCGAAATATATTTCTTGCAAATAACAATCGTCCAATTAATCAAGAATCAGCATGAAGCTGATCTCACAAACCAAATAAATTTAGAGCGATTATTACAACTTCAGCAATGTATTTTATCTATTACAGAGGTTTTTGCTGTAATTATGCCAGTACTCGAATGTAATTAAAACTCAAGAAGATCAAGATGTAACTCTGCGCCAACTCATACGCAATTAAAACACAATTAAGAAAATACGACAGTTGTAGCAGAAATGATTATTTACGCTTAGCGTTAACCAAGGGGCTAAGAGGTGGTGGGTTCGATTCCCGGTTTTCCTTTAGAATTTGTTAAATAAATATATTAGAATGAGTAATGTATAATAAAGTATGATTGCTAAGTATTTCCGACCATACATCTATAGGATAGTTCAGTAGATACCTGAGGTACACATTTCTTTATTTTATTTTTACTATTGGCCGTTGAATAATTTAAGATACTAGTATGTTACTGAGTGAGTTACCTTTATTATGGGCCTTACTCTGATTGTAATGTTATCTAACTTTCTGGTTCGCATTAAATATTTACGCTTTCTTTTTTTGCCTTGTTTGCCATAGAAGTGGCAGTTTTTGGTATGGTATTTTATGTTAAGCATTGTTATTATATAGTGTAAGTAGATTTGATGTTGCAATCTCCCGCGTGTATTATCCGCCTATTGCTCATATATTTGCCTCTCTATACGTGTGTAGAAATTGTAAACACCATAAGACGGCATTCTTATATTATACTTTTCCCTACTTTTAAGGAAAGTGCGTAATATGTGACGGTGCATGCGTGTACTTTGTGTGGTTATTTGTGGCTTTGGACTTCGCGTATGTGTGTGTTGTATATATATATATATATATATTAAGGTGCGTTTGTGTTGTGGTTGGATTGTGTCCTTTGCTTTGTTGTCAGTGCTTCCCCACTTCCTCATGCTACACTTACCTCCATCTAAACTTCCGGTTTGTTGTTCCTCCAACAAACTCTACAGAGTTTAGTGTGCTATACACACACACACACACACACACACACACATACACACAAATAATCTCGACACATACTCAGTTTCTTGTGTTTTAACAGACACAATAGAATTTGTGCATGTGTTTAATGTATGCTTCTGGTTAGTTTAATGAAACCGCTTAACAATGTTTACAAGCTTTACATCAAAGTATGATGCAATTACCATTGCACAGTAATCAAGAATCAGCATGAAGCTGATCTCACAAACATTATACTATGATATATATATATATATAGTAACTCCAAAGTAATGTTTATCAGGAGATACAGCCATCTAACTCAGTTACAACGTATGTCCTGCTGTGGTTCGTAATTAGCTTCTAAATTTACCACGGACTACGTGCTTGTTAAGAAAATCGATTAATAGCAAGCACCTATACTTTAACAAAAAACAGATAAACATGCCATTTTCTTTATAGAGACCACTGATTATTTCATTTACATATTATGGATTACGATAATAATATAATTAAGCAAAAAATTGAAGTTCATATACACTTTTGCTTTGTTTTAAGGGGTTTAATATCGATGTATATGTGGTTTATCCACTTATATATGAAAAGGAAGGGCCTTAAAATAGTGGAGCGATGCTGGAACTAGCAGGTGGCCTTCAATGTAGTGGTTGCTTTGATAGGTTTATTCCACTGAGAGAATCATGTATATGGATAAGTGTATGTATGTACAGTGTCGCTGAAAGATGTATGTTTGTGTGTATTTTGTATGGTAAGCTTTGGACAATCGACCGAAGGTGACCCTTATTACCAATTGGCCAACACAAGTGCTTGCTGTATTACAGACATAATATGGGATGTGTATTTGTGTGTGAATGAATATCCCTTTCTAACTAGTTTGACACGTGCTATGAAATCCTGTACGACTCGATATGTCACTACTGCCCTCTAACAATACAAGAGAGCTGTATTACTATCTTTGATCCGTTAAGCCCTTCAACACATCCATTCACATTCTAAGCCCTATACATCTCACTTTCAGTCATACTATTTCGGTCAACGGCCGAGGGTTCCTTTGCTGAATTTTTTTTATTTTTATAACACTGTTTCATCATCCTTTTACTTTACGCATATATAATGTATATAGACTAATATAATTAAACCACATTAAATATGTACCTCTAATATGTCTGGGGAGTTCATGTTCCTAATGACAAGCTGTTTCTACTATAATCTAAGCCAACTTATTATAATAATTGTTTCGTTTAGAAATAATGGGCTTCACATTCCATGTGGCAATTATATTATGTTGGGCTAATTATTTATATGTCCCATATTCTTTTTTAATATTATTTTCCTCCCAGAGGTCAGAGTGGATTGTGTGACTGGAGACGTAAAATGAAACATTTACTATGATTCTATGGATTTTTAATTAGAGTGTTTTTTTTCGGTTGAGATTAATTCGTTTGTATGTCCCGTACAGTTCCAGGCCCAATGTCCATATGGTCGCCAGGAAGGAATTGTATAGTTTTTTTTTTATGCGATTGAGTCAGTTTAGAAAGTTTGTCGGTTTATTTGCATCTGTTCTTACGGTCCATCCGTTTTAGTCGAATATGAGGGTTCCATGTTAGTATTTTATCCAGATGGAACCGGAATATCTCATTTAATTGGTAATGGGAATAAAAATATTATTGAGGTAAATAGTTGTGCGGTTTAATGTAAATACAATATATTTGGATTTTCATTCTTTTAGTTGATTTTTCATAGACAGAACGGAGGATTAAGAATTTGGATGTGATTTTGTAAGTTTCGGATAGCTATGACGGGATCTGAGTGAAAAGATGAAATGCTTTTATCGTCGGCACAGGTGAAGGTAACTATATTTAGATGAGTGGGTAGGTCAGCCGTATATACAGTATAAAACAGAACGCCTGTGAAGAAGAAATAAATAAACGAGGAAAAGATCTTTTTTGGAAAACTTGAAAATAACATTCGAAGAGGTAGGACTTGAGGATAAGAGGTAAATAGGTAGATGATAGGATGCTCTTGAGCTTAATACAATGATTCCTAGTGCCATATCCAATCAAAAACTTGAGAAATGTCCAGGAACATTTGTAGATAATTATGTCTCGCCGGAGAGAGGAGGCAGTGACGTCAACAACGTGATGTGCATGATGGTTTTTCGAGTGGTAACTGCAAAAGCCAAATTGATGGCCAGGAATGATATTTTGAGGAGTTATTTCCAACTGAATCTTTTTTAGAATTAGATGGTTCAGGGTTTTCCAAATAGACATGATATCTATTCAAAATTTGGTTTAATCCTTAAGGCAGAAATGCGTGCAGTTTTTGAATCTTATGCCAAAAATGTTGAGAATTTCCTATATTCCATTTGTCTCTGATTAAGCCCAATCCCGCTACACAAAATTCCATGTAAAATTCTCCTCCTCCTATAATCCTCTCAGTATCCTCACACTATAATCCATTAGTCCATTCACTCCCTCCAGAACAATCCTTACCAACATTCTTCAAAAACTCAAGCGGCAATGGCTCCGTGTTTATCCATTTGCATAACATGACCCAAAAGTTTCCTGATTGAGTCATTATTTTGGCTATTGAATCACTACTTTACTAAAAATAGTAATATTGTTTATGAGATACTTAAAAATCCACTCAGCATAGATTATCACCACACAATATTAAATTATAATTTTATTAATAGTGGTTTGGCAGAGCTGGAAAATATCAGAGATTTTTTCTAGATTGTTTCAGTTTGTGATTACGGGAGTTTGCCCATTATCAAGATATCTTAATAAACTGTGTAATAACGCAGACTTACACAGAGAAGGGGTTAGCCTAATGATAGCGCGCTAGTCTGGTTGGAATGAAGGTTTTTCCAGTACCCTGAGACCGGCAAAACATTATAGGGCTCCGGACGCCCATGACCATAGACGTTGAGCGCTTTAAAAAAAATAAATAAATACACGAGATGTAAACTGATTTTGCTCTTTGCAAGTCTATGTATCGCATTATCCATCAAAACTTCCTAATGATGGACGAACCTGGAAATCGATTGTTGTTGTTTACGAATTAGAGCAGGCTCTTACGGAAAAAAATCATTGATTTAATTTTTATTAATCTATAATATTTTTTCGCGCCAACATTATTTGTAAAACGTCATCCATGTACATTATGAAAATTATTGATCATTGTAATATTAATTATAAGTGAAAGCATGTTTTATTAAAATATATAAGTAACAACCGGGTAATATCTCATTTTGAGATATCAGCGGATATGTTGTGGCTAAAGAGAGAAGTTCATCTCATGGCTTAGCTGACTAATGTTTTAGAGGAAAATGCGGTTTGCTTATAAACCTTCTCGTTAAAGTCCGGCAGTTTACTCTGCCTACCAGGATATATTATGTTCGCATTATTTTACAGTTTGACTTGTTTCCTGAGTGGTTTGCTTTCTGTGTATTTGTATGTGTATACGTATACATATATATACATATATATGATGCTATATATGTATACATATATACATAATTTTCTACTTAACCAAGCAATATTCATGCAGGACCCAACTTATGGAAATAAATCATAGATGCTGCTCATTTTTACGCAAAAGGACTGAACAATTTTTGCCTTCTAGGGCATTTCGGCTTTAAGTCTGGGAGTTATTATATCTATGACTTATTGTTTCTCTGATTTGTTCATTTTCTCTTCTGCGTGAGTACTGAATTCACGATGCATCTCGTAAAGTCTGTGCAAGTTTCTGAGAATCATGTAGAATTTGATTTCTGTTAGAAAGAGTATAGTAACAGAAAAAAGCTGGGAATATCTTGGAAGAAGCAAGTAGAACTCATCCTATAATGGACATCTCATCTTCCTTTCAACGATTTTTATTAACAACTCTTAATACATATTGACTAATTTCTTCTTCGCATGTGTTCCAACTCTTTTGACAAGTTATTCTAGTGTAAAGGATAGGCCAGCAAATTGCATCTTGATTATTTTAGTTTTCATCGACACTGCTGCTATATTGGTAGCAAGTTTTCGTGAAAATACTTGCATCTTCAGAAAAAAAATTGCTTTAAAAATTACCAAAAAAAAAAAATAGTTATATACAAACGAAAAATCAAAGTTCATATATTATTGTAAATTCCACATTTATACTCTTCCATATTTACATGTCAATACTTGTGCAACTTCCCAGTTTTAAGTCGAAGAAAGTAAAGCTTTCCACGATATTCTAGGATTAATATTTCGGTCAATTTCAATCAATCATATGTTTTATTGATTTTTTTTTTTTAAATCTAATTAAATATGTTGAAAGGGGAGGGATTAGCTAAGTGGTTATCGCGTTGGACTCCCACGCGGAGGTCCCGGATTCGAGTCCAGTGCTACCCTTAGATTTTTTCTTCCTAGGAGCCTCTACAGCTCACTGTTCGGTGATGGACAGTGTTGTCTGTAGCGAGAGAACACTGTCCGGAGGCCGGCAGTGCACTGAGAAGGCTCTGGGCGCTAATGACCATAGATGTTGAAGCGCCTTAAATTTAAAAAAAAAAAAATGAAATATTTCGACATAATTTAAAAAGAAAATTATAAGAAGGTAAATCTTTCAATTATTACAAATTCGAACCAGGAGATATGCTGTTTAGCAGATGATAAAAATAGTTTTGTTAGAAACAAATTTGGCTTAGTTGTTAAGTTTGTGTTGTAATAAGTTCAATTTGCATTAAGCACATCTTTTTTGTATTATGAAAAGTATGGTCATGGGAGCATATTTTTTTAGAAAACATCGAGTACGTGTGTATTTAACTCAGTAACTTGGTCAAGGTATTTGCAAGTCATCAGAAATCTCTATGTGATTCCCAAACCTTATGTGATAATGTATTTTCGTTTTTGCTCTCTTAATATCTTTGCAATGTTTAAAAATTTGATAATTTATATTACTTTCGTGTTATATTCTATAATATCATTTTTTAAATCTTCACTAAGATTTTATTAAAATCAAAATTAAACTGATTACTAAAGGTGATATCTTTAATGTCGATAATACTGTTCTGCATAATGACAATATAAAAAGTCATCTGCAGTCTTATCTGTGATATAAGGCAAGTCTTATCTGTAACAAGTCTAACTTGCAACTCTTTGTGATATATAATATTCAAGATGTTTAGTTATTTATTTTTATGTTGTGTTTTTAAATTTTAAATTTCTCTAGAATATTTACAGTGTTTTTAAATTTTAAATTTCTCTAGAATATTTACAGCTGTCTTCCTGTACGATTGATCCAGGCATCTCTTGCCACATATCTTGCCACAGTGTCCAAGATATTATATCAAATAATAAGAAATGAAACTGGAACTATCTTCAGATAAAGTTACACTATTTTCAAATCAGAGAGTAGGTCAGTCAGACCATTATATATATATATATATATATGTGTATATAATTTTTTAGAAACCTCATTTGGATAAAACTCAGTTTCAATAATCATCCGTAGATCCAATTACTTATTGTTTATACAAAATTTAATGAATTAAATGTGAACAATTTTGATTACGTTCTTGGAATAATTCCATTTAAGAGATTAAATTATAATGTATTTATAGCGCTATCAAAAATAAACATTTTTATTACCATTTGTTTATTATTTTAATTCATATATATATATATATATATATATAGTAGATTTATTATGTACGTATAATATAGTTAACAATATTAATTCTGTTTCAGGTGAGTGAAGTTGGAAAATTTAATTGTTACCAATGTTATTGTAAGTAAATTAATAACCTAATATAATATTTAAATTGTTACTTAATTAATTATATCTAAATAATCATGTTTGTTTGGTCCAACATTAATAGTGAAATATTGTATTTTGTAGAGAGGATGTGGAAAAGTTAATTTTTAAAGTGATTATTTTACAATTTAGTTTACTTATTAGTAGAATTTTGATTTTGTTTTTTTTTTTTTCGATTTAATCGAACAAAAAAATTATTTTATTTGTAAGAGTAATAATTGTTGCAATCATAATAGAATTTTTTTTTTTTTGTTACCAAATCTTATTATTTAATTTGTTTCGATTTATTGGAAACAATATTTTCGATTTATATTTTGCAATCAGAAAAAAAAAATTATTTTGCGTGATTTCTTAACGGACGAAGGATTTTAAGAATTTCCATAATTTCTTTGCCACAAAATTAACATTTCTATAAAATATGCCCACCATATATAAGGGCAATTAAATATGTTTTACAAAAATTCTTAATTATATGATAACTTTAGGATTTGGAGAATAAATGAAATCCAATTGGTTTAAAGTTCTAAAAAAAAAAATATTGCTATTAAGATTAACTTTATTTCCATCTGTTTTTACCATTCGTGTATTTAACAAAACAAAACATAAAAAATAATCAAATAAATTTGCATATTATAAAGATATGAATTTATTTATTATTCAGTCATGCATAGAATATTATATATACTGCACACAAAAAAAAAAAATGTACCACAGAATTGGTGGGGGCTGACTCTGATAAAAAAATCCTATGTTATATATTTGTTTATAAAATATATCGTGGGGAAATATATTTTAAACACGAAACTGCTGTAGTTCCTCCATCCACATAATACATTATTATTTCGTGTGATTATGTAATATAATATACATTTTTTTTGTATTTATTGATTTAAATTTTTAAATCCGGCCAACTTGATATGTTCAGCCATCATATAGAATTTGTTACGTGACCAACATTGTTTGATATATATTTTTGTATAGTTATTGTCTATATTGGATATGATGTTTGAAAACTCTTATATATATTGTATTATTGCTTATTCTTAAATAGAATTACTAGTTTTTTGATTAAGTTTTGATTGAAAGTACTTGACAAAAAACTTGGACGACATTTACTTTTGCTCTATTTTTTTAAGTTTTATTAAGTTAATTTTATTAAAAATGAGAACTTTATAACATTTGCAAATGTTGACTTGCTTATAAATTGATGGAATCATCATGATTTGCCACTTTAGAGAATAACTTGAGAAAAATGGTAATTTCACTAATATATATCGCAACCTTTATCTTTGTCCTCTTAAATTACTCTTCTTTAAAATTGTTTTTGATTATTATTACCATATATCGAACCATGGTGTTGTGTCTAATTGTAATTTTAAATGATAGATCAATGTTGGGCCATATTGTTCCGTGTATATGCCCAGAATCACATTCTAAAGAAGAAAGTTATCTAAATTTGACAACAAAATTTCTATACCACACTTGAAAATTCTTTCAGACCACATAGTTCGTCTATATCACAAAGTTAGGACGATGTGAATTTTAGGCAGTTTTCTCCACCATAGATGGAGACAATTATTTTCATTGGTTGGGAATGTTCAGTTAATGAATAATTTGCTTTTACGTAACTTACATTCCTGCTTCAGTAGATAATACACTATTTAGGGCAGCATTTTCTTGATATAGATTATAGGTGATGTCGGAGAATGGTTCAGAATTCAGATACTGACGCCAAATTCTTCGTTTTGTTGATCAGCTTCTTCATCTTCCTTCCTTAACGTTTTATTCTACCCTTGTCTTTACTGCTTAACCCAACTTTTTGCAGTGTTTATCATAGCCTTTCAATTTTTTTCGATTAATTTTTCTCTTAACTTACTGGGCTTATCCAATTGTACTGACTTCTTTTTAATATCAGTTCTACCATTATAATTATCCCTCACCCATAAAAAAAAAGTTATGACAATCGATGTGATCCTAATACTTCTAGAGGCTGGTAAATACAGAACTGATAACTATGCATTTATTATGCTTTTACTTGAATGTATTTCTAGCAGAATGGATAGTCGAGTTAGAGCCAAAGGTTAATTTTCATCCAAAGCAGATCGGATTTGAAAAGTTAGCAAAGATTGTGTATACTTTCTTTTGACTTTTATTAATTACTATGCTTTATAATAACTGTCATTTCGTTGTTTGTGTATTGTATTCATACGTAGACCAAGAGCACATTTTACTATTGATATATTTAGCCATAAAGTAAAAATCTACTTGGTTCTAAAATGTAATCGTCCGTATGTAGTTTAGTTAGTGGGAGTGTGAATAGTTTGTTAAGTCTCAATATAATTTGCAAACATCAACTAACTCTGTAGACCCCTCTACGGTGGCTAGACTAATTCCTCCCGGGTATAGAGCGGGAGCAATATCAATATGTCTTGACTGAAAAACACAATTAAATTCAGTTCAATAAATCTCACAGATTCCGGGATTAAGCGAAATCAAGGAAAAATCATTCAAACGTTAAATAATTATATAGGTATTATGTTTTCATTCACTTAGAAAATTAGTTCCATTATCATTACTCAGAAAATTTACTTTCTTACAAAAAAAAAAACAATATCATTGACTAATGTTTTAGTTTCCATTTTCTACAAGATGTTACTGTACCCCTATATCTTAACCTTTCTATCTTCGTTTGTTATCCCCGTCCTTGTCGTCTGTCAAAATCCTTGTTCTGTCTTTGGTTATCATTTCTTATCTGTCACTCACAAAACACGTTCACATACACTTTCCTTTCTCTTACTATCCTCATAAATCACCAGCTATCAGTGAAATGTCCTAGTTATGTCAATACTTTCAGTTTATAGACATTAACAGTTTGCTAATGTTATTTGCAACACTTAGTTAATTTCCACAAAGAAAATCATAATTAAAAATAATATTTGTTTTTAAATGAGTTACTTGATTTTTTTAATTACATTATATTTATATTAATCACAATGTGCATCATCAATCATCAATCGTGGTCACTTTGAATATTTAATGTAAATCTCTATCATTCAGTTGCAGAACTATAGATAATGTATGAAAATGTTAATTTTTATATAAAACTTCTTAAATCTTCGAATAACTGAAGAATTTTTTTTTCATATCTAGATTACTGCAAAGAAAGTATTTTCGCTTAAATCGTTTCTATGCTCCAATTCGTATTTAAATCCAGAACTTCATAGATTCAGAGAACAATTTCCACAAAGCATATTTGTAAAAATTTAGATAAAATTAAATTTGAAAAATCTCTGACACTATTTCATGAAATTGAAATCACCTAAAATTGGCATTTGCCCTTTTTAACGCTACAGTCTATATCGTGTGAAATATCTACTATATTGCGCTCATGATAGTATAGCTACCGCCTGCCTTGTCTACGTAAACTGTTCACCACTCATGGATTTATAACAATGGTGCATTTATTCGTAATTCCAAAATTCATTGAGATATCTCACTTTCATAAATACCGCAATATAAGTCCGTCATCCTAGTGAGCGACCGGTCTTCTTATAAAAAAGAGATTCTTTGTGTAATGTCATTTGGAAACAAAATTAATGGACATAAACTTCAGCACTTTTTAACACACAGTTCGACTTTCACAATTTGGAACAATAAAATAAGAATGGATTATTTTCGAAGCGAACCGAACCATGTCTTCAGTTTCTATTTTTTGAATTTTTTTTTCTGTTTCCCTTACTCATTAGTCTTGAGTTTTTACCTTCATTAGCTGTTTTACTTCTTTCTGCAGCTTTAGCATATTATGTATTTTCTGATAGTTGCAAGAAACTATGCTCAAATGATGGAATTGTATTGTACTGAGCGGAGCCTTAGTATGAAGATAGTGGATAAAGTTGGGCAGTACTAGGTCCATGGTTGTTAGATAGTAACACTAGCAGTAAGTGTGTATGCAAGTTTAATAAAGTACTTGGGCCGCGGTGGTATTATAGAGCTCTGAAGAGAATAGTATTACGTTTTGGAGGGAGATGATACACAAAGTGGATACAAGGGGTCTACAGGAAGATCCAGAAGTCAGACGTGGTTACGTGGTCTGAAAAAGAGGGGGGATATCCCACCAGGGACCGATACATATTAATCACGGTCAGCTCAAGCATGTAACTATCCACCAGAGTACACCTTTATCTAGCACCAACTAGAAGCTTGGCAAGGGAAAGAGAGAGACGCTCTCTCCTATAGTATTCAGATCTCTTTATCTCTCTTCCTTACTTCTCTAGGTTAAGCAGTCTACATTGCCCAACATATTCACATTAGTCCCGTTTTATGGGTACTCAGAAAATGGGGGTCCGTTTTCTCTCTACATGTATGATACTAAACCTTTAGTATATTATATATATATATAAGTACATATAAGCGAACATGCTACAAAGGTCCACCGGGTAATATTATTTAGAAATTAACGAATCTTGGTTTAACATTAACATTAACTTAACATTTCCCCTACCTTCTTCATTCCCAGGCACTTCCTTCCGAACTTATATAATTCATATAATAAATATATGATAACCAAAAGCAAATTTTATTACCAAGTATCCACGAATGGTTCTTGTCATTTGATGAGTAATCTAGTTTCAAATGTTTGATGAGTAATTCTAGAGAAATAATGTTTTCATTTCACTGGTAAAATCTCGGAATAATCCGAGTACGATTCTGTTTAAGCTTAGTATACAAACAATACATTATATGTAGACCTATCACTTTTATTGGAAATATGTTCCCGATAAGTAGATTTTTAGGGGAGCACTGGAGAGTTGAAAGGTTTTACTTCCCCTCTATTGTCGTTTTTATTTTAGGTTCTCCCAGCTACATGATATTGAAATTAATTAAATGTAGTAAAAATATGAAGCTAGAAGAAAATGTACAATTTATAATTACGTGTGATTTATTGTTTCATAATTTCGTGTGATGGTTTTATACCAGATTATTTAGTACTAGCTAACCCGACCACGCTTCACTGTGGCTCAGTCTGATTTTTAGGCTTAATCATGCGTGATTTTGATAATTTGTTTCGATGTTTTGGAATACCTTCTCTACTAATTCTTCTTTTGGATGTACAATGTTGCAGAAATTAGATAGGAAGGTGATTTTTCCCGTTTCCGGATTTGTAGGAGCAGTACCGTTACCGAGTTCGAGTAATTGTCTTGAAAATATGGCAGCTATTGTATCGTTTTGAAGTTGAACTCTCATATTCGTTGTTAAATGATTTTTTTTTACTCTGCTCCAAAGAGTTGAATATTTCAAGCAGGCATGCAATTCATCGGCTGGTGTTGAGCGAGGTATCACTGGAAGCGTTTGCCTGAAGTTGCCGGCTGGTAACTACCAATGCTCCACCAAATGGAACCTGATTATTTCCCAAGTCTTTCAATGTATAGTTTAATGCTTCCAATGACTTCTTATAAGCCATTGTACACTCATCCCATACAATGGTTTTGCACGCCCGAAGAACCTTTCCCATTCCTGATGTTTTAGAAATGTTACATGTTGGGTTTTCTGTGAAGTGCCTGTTTAAGTCATGACAGTTTAAGAGATGAATGCGTTGTTCTACCTCCTTCCATCAACATAGCAGCAATACCTGAAGAAGCAAGTGCTAACGCAATATGGCCGTTTGAACGGATTTTAGCTCGGAATATCCCGTTTCCGTGGGAACTACGGAATAGAGGCACAGTAGTTGAAAAGAGGTTCAGAGAGTGAGACACCATCGCCACGCGTCTGAGTCGGTCTATTTCTGCCAACTTCGCGAAACGCTCGGAGAAGTTCCCGTTTCCGTGGGAACTTTGGAGTAAAAAGTATATATAAACACTCTTATATAGAAATGCAACGTTGTGTAAAAATTTCAAATCAATCCATCGACTATTTTTCGAGTTTTGCGGCCACAAACATACGGATGCTCAATTTTTATATATATAGATATTTATTGATTTTCTTTTTATGCAAAAATTGAACTAATTTTTTTCCACCTTATATAAAATTTAAAACAGCAACACAGTTGAGTAATGCGTAATAGTATACATATACATAGCACATCTTTTTAGCTGGGCCTAGTACCTTTATGACCGTCTGTACATTTCACCAGTGGTCCTGATGGCTGCAAGGGTGGAAAACCAGGATGAATTAATGACAACCCTTAGGGAAACTCGTGCCAGCTGGGGTTGATACCTTTACTTTTTCCCACAGCCCTTCACTGTGCAACTTATATAAAATATTACACCCTCTTGTTTGGGCAAGACCCTAGCCTTATATTTTCTTTCCTTTTCTTGGTTCTTCATCCATCCTTCTTTATTCTCCCGTCGCTTGTTATGGCTGCTAGCTCTCCCACCTTGGCTGGGTTATTGTCACGATCCTCTACTCACAAGTTCTACTTCCGCAGCATCCCCCTCCTTCTGACTAGCAAAATACAGTCAACTCTCAAATTTATCCATCTCATAACCCTATTCCATTACCTCTTTAACTTTTGTTTTTCCCTTTTTCTCTACTACCTTTTCAGAAAGACGTAGCACCCTCTGGTGACCATTTCCGTCGATATAAATTATTTAAATCAAAATGTCATGGTCTAAGTGAAGAAAGAGAAAGAAAAATAATAGAAATGCAGAGAATGAGAGAATACACAAAAAAAAAAGGAGAAGTGACTTCACCAAGATGAAGACTTCACAAAGGTGTGTGACTTTACTCTAGTGAAAAGTTAAATGGAAAGTTTTGAAATAAGCGGCACTTCAGAAGTAGAAAGAGAGAAAGTAGATTGTGTTAGTAAAAGAGTAAAAAATTATGATTATCCCTTGGAGCCTATTTTGAAATCTTTCTTCTTTTTTTTATAATCGTCTTTATTGCTTCCCCTTTATATGCCCATTTATTTTCAAATTACTTTTAATATTCAACCCCTAGTTTATTTTCATTATATTTATTAACTAATAATTTCTTTCTTTTTTATTTTTTTGGCTCGGGATTTTGATAAAAATTTTTTTTGGTGTATAAAAAAAAAGAAAGTGATTTAGTTGTAAGTTAATTTTTAACTTGGAAAGGTGGCAGTCGCATTTCCCAACTGAATTTCCGGATTACGCGCTGCCCGCCCAGTCTTTAGTGATCTATCATTATACATATATCATCATTATAGATTTGTCAGAGGATTTTTTTTTCATCAGTCTAGTTTTAACAGTTTTTCTAACAAAGGCATTTTAATTTCCCCGTGTCGTAAATAATATTAATGGATACATTTAACAGTGTCTAATGAATTGATTTTTATAATTAAGTTTGAGTTGGTAATATTAATTACTAACTTCATTCAATGAAATTCAATTAGATGATCTACTCAACAAGGCTGGCCGATGTTACATTTGAAATGCTGAAATTCTTACAGCGTATTAGATGATACTATTCACTGAATATAAAGCTCGAATATTTTTCTTACAAAGAAAGCAAAACAAACCGTGATGTATCGCCATTGAATACTTAACCGAAATAAATCTATGCCTCTTGATATTTCATTTAGTGGTTTAGCAATCGAAGACACTTCGTAGGCCGGGTAACATGGGCAGTTTTTCAAGATAAAATACTGAAATAATAGAATAATCTTTTGCATGAATACTAAGAATAAAATATTTGTAAATAGCTAGGTTCTGAAGGGACTAACTCGTAGTAGTGCGCAGCAATTCCATACGGTTTTATCGTGATTGAGTCCAGAGTGCTGGCTGCCGTTGAATTTTTTCTCACTAGGATCTATCACAGCTTACTTCCCCGTGGTGGGCAACGTTGTCAAACACGAGGAAAAACTGCTAGAAGCCAGTAGTGTACTTAGAAGGCGCCGGAGAGCACAACAGATCTGTCACCAAAGACCGTTTAATAATAAAGTAGACGATCAATGTGTGTTTAAAATATCTGTGTGTTTAAAATAAACTCATGCAGAATTAACGAAATGAATACTTTTGAACAATCAGGTATGAACAAAATACTTTTGTAGAAACAGATTAATTTGTGTGATCAGATGTACTTGAGTTCGGTATATAATATAAATTTAAATTTGCCGTCAACAGCGTAGAATAATTTTATTTCGGGGAGGGTATTGTATTGCCTTGATAATAATTTACTGATCTATTAGGCTGTCCTAAGTGCTGAGAGGGGGGTAACATATGCATTTTCTCTCTCTCAGTCAGTCACTATCTAACACTCGTTGGATTAAGTTTTAGTGCAGGAGTAAATCTGTCTATGCAGTTCATGCCAATTTCGGTCGCCCTTTATTGTGAAAACCCAAATTTGCTACTACTGGTGTTAATAAAACTGGTATTTGCGTTCAATGAGCGGCGCCGGTTCACTCGGGCCTGCATGGGTTTATTGCAAAATCACATGGTTGTTACTTCCGGTTTCCTGCCGTGCAGCTTCTGGGAGCCCGTTTAATTATTATCTACAATCATCACCCAGTAGCAGTGTACTGGTGATGGCTCCAGAGTTGGAAGTACTTATGTAAGAATTATTTCCTTATTCCTATTTTTTCCACTCCCCTTTTCCCCGATATGGGCTAAGAACACATGGGTCTTCCAACACTGGGAACAAGGATTCTTCGTTTCAAGGTAAGCACCATTCCTTTGGCTTATTGAAAGTGATAATAAATAATATTTGCCTACCCATTTTTAAATTTAATTTATAAATTCATTTTTCCTATATGTTTAATATTTTAATTTCCCATTTTCTCATACATTTTATATTATATACAATCCACTCAATATTTTCATTTAATTGATATTTTTAATGTTTGCTCTTTTTATTTAAACAGACCCCACCCGAGGTATCTCACCTGAATATATATTTTTAATTTAATTTTTTTTTTCTTTTTTTGCTGTATTTATTGTACAATATGGCTCCAAGACAATTGAAACGCTGATCACCCGAGGAGGACATTTTGAAAATCTAATAAAAAAACCTAGGAGTTTCAAAAATTGAATTAATTCGAAAATTAATTTATAATTTTATAAATGTGTGAAGATAAAAAAAAAATATATATATATATAAAAACTAATAATAATAATGTTTCTTTTTTTCTTTTTTTTTTTTAGAATTTTTTTTTTTTTAAAAAAAGTAGATCCTGAACGCTTGATATATATTATAAATTCGTTTCCAAATTTTATTACGATGAGCAAGTTGCTGTAAGCTAGAGGAATATATTTGAATAGTAGTGTGAGGGAGACTGCTAGCACTATCAATATTCCGCAGGTGTGTCCCTTCTGTATGGGCAAAACAGGATATCAGCAATATGTTCGTCCTCTTAGTAGAATCATTTCTCAACGTTTGGTGTGCAGGAATGTGTATGCATGGTTTTCATCATTCAGTTTTCTACCAAGCCACTGTTAAAGTTATATTTCTTTTTGATAACATATATTTACAGGACAGGAAAACTCTTTTTAATTTAAATATTGAATTCTATTTATCATTAAATTTTGTTAATTACATTAAGAGAATGTCGTGTGAGTTTTTCACACCAGATTGTTATTTATAGAAATTTCTTGTTTTTTTTTTTTTTTGAAATTTAATGTTGAAATTCTATAGATGGTTTTCAATTTGAAGTAAAAATTTTATGCCATGATTTAAATTACACTTTTTTATTCATTATATTTTCATAAATAAAGTTAGTTGGAAAATTGAGTAGGTATAATTAAGTTATTCATATATGTGTGATAAATGATCTTTATTCAATATCACTCAAATTATTAATCAAGTTAATAAAGTTAAGATCTCTTATGTAGTAAAAGTTTCCTTCATTGTCATGAAAGTTCTCCTATCTCCTTTATGGAAGTAGTAAATGGTTGGGGGGGGGGTTCTTGGGGATGTAGAGGAACTCTATAGGTTCTTAGTATAGTGGCTCAGGACGGTTCGAATGTACCAGGTTAGACAATATACCTTTAGAAGGGTTATGTGAGTTTATGTTTGTGTGTGTGTGTGTTAATTAGGAAGGTGTTTGTTAGCTTACTGCTCTGCCACTTCACCATAACAGCTTTCAGCCAGGACCGCCTTTTCCAGGGTTGCCCTGAGGTTGTGTTTAACAGTGCTAGAAGGTAGGCGCCAGGCCTGAATGAGAATACTGTTCTATATATATTCAAAGTAGAGCAGCATACTAGGTTTAACATCCACCCTCTGTGTAAGCAATCATAAAGTCAAACGATGTCGGAACCCATGCATATTCCCATGCTTGTACTAATTATACCTAGCCTTTTAGTATTACTATTCGTAGTCCCCTTGCATTGCACTTTATAGCCATTTTCCAATTGCCACTCACACACTAACATACATTTTCCCATAATGTACGGTCATCGAAATAGGGGCTCATTGGCTCTAATACAAACAGAAAGTACTTTTCGCTTTTCATAAAATATTCTATGCTTATATATTTTTTACTTTTTTGTGTGTATTCAAATAAATTTCCTTTTGACTTCTTTTTCTTTTTTTGAAAACTTTTGTGTTATTCATAAAAAAAAAAAATGAAAATTACTTTATCAAACTTTGTTACTCTAGTTACCTTTGCTTAATTCAAAGTTCAGCTTTTATGCATTTAATTTCCCTTCCTCTCTCTCTTTTTGGAACGGTAATAGATTCTTTGTTTTTGCCCTTCCCTTCTTTTATTCCAAAACAGCAACCATTATTTTCTTCTTCTTTGTTTTCTATACTATTTTATGGTTCACGTTTTTGCTACTTTGATGACTATAAAAGCCTTATGGAAATTTTTACTTCTGTCATTTGTGACTTTAATCATTTGTAATTATTAGTATAAATTCACTCACAACTTTTGATTTAATAACTGTCATATTTATTACACAGTCCAAAAAAAAAAAAAATCTTGTATGAAACACTCACACAACTTTCTCTTACTCCAGTTCTTAAAATTATGATTGACAAATTTTATAGTTAGTGTAGCAAATTTAATGAAATTCGTCGAAAACTGAAAAAAACTGTTCAGTAAAGACGCACTTCTAGTTTACTAATTTTCTTGAAACTCAGAATATTGGCCATCTATTTATTTCTAATTAATTTTGTTTGGATAATAGAATTGTATAATCAACTATGATAGCATATTAGAGAAAAACATAACCCCAACTTTCCCCTAGATGTGCCCTTAAATAAATTTTTCCGGAGAAATGTTTCAAATAAAAGTAGTAGCTCTTTGTATGTGTAGTTGATCTAGCAAGTTTTAAGGAAATCATTGGAGCTATTTTTGAGAAAATCGCCAATAAGTAAAAAAATAAAATAAAACCTTTGAAAATGGTACTTCTGGTTGAGGAATTTCGATAGATAACCTTTTTTTAGATCCCATGGTGATATCTAAACGGAATATCAAGTTTGAACTTTCTACGGTTTCTCGTTTTTGAGCTATGCTGTTCACATACATATACACACACACACACACACACCATTTTCTAAAAACTACTTTTTTGGACTCAGGGTACCTCAAAACGGATATTTCCGGTAAAAACTCGATATCGAAAATTTGACACGATTACAATACTTCCTCTTACTAGAACTAAAGTGAAAGTAATATATTCGATCGATTTTATATTTATATCGTTTTTACATTCCAATATGTTATCAAATTCTTCGATATTTTTTAGATAGTTGTTATTCCAAAGTTTATCGAAATTTATATCGACCTCAAAAGTATGAATTATTGATAAACTTAATTTATTATTCTTAGATCTATTAAATGGTAAACAGTAGAACAACTGGAGCTTGTTGGTTTAAATATTTTATCAAGCTGGACCTTTTTAAATAAAAAATTATTCAGAGTTTAAATGAATATTTGATTGTAAGTGAAATTTTAGTAAATGTTAAATTGGGCGTTTATATTGAAATATTGATGATTTATATTACAAAGTAGCTAAATAATTATACATTTGTCCTTCCTACTTAATTTTACCATACTTTTGGTACTATTCATTATGCATTATTATGCATTATACATTATGCATTATTTATTTATGTATTTTACATTTTTTTTTGGACTAAATTATTTTCCTTCAAATCCCATATAATCTCAACACATTAAGTATTCATTATTTTAAATTTAAACCTTAATTGAAGTAAAGAATTTGTAAATGATATTATAACTAATTCAGAATAATGTATTAAGAGCAGAGTTATATTATCTGAGCAAGGGGTATCTGTTGCATGCAGTTACTTGGGGAGTAGTGACCCCACGGGTTATCACAGCTCACGACTCCATGCACTTGATCAGAATAATACACAATACACTTAAACTACTTACACTCTACACTTTACAGACAGGACAAACAAACACAGTACTCAAACTAGAGTCTTGTCCCTAGTTAATTGGCGAAAGCCAAGGGAGAAGGGGAAGGGCTAAGCTCAGAGGTACGGCGCTGGACTAGCAACGCGGCCGTCCCGGGTTCGAGTCCAGCATGCTGCCGTTAGATTTTTTTCTTCCTAGGAGACTCTACAACTCACTGTCCAGTGATGGGCAGTGTTGTCTGTAGCTAGAGAAGGCTGCTCTAAGCCCGTTGCATGCAGTTACATGGGAAGTAGCGACCCCACGGGTTACCAGAGCTCAGGATATGTATTAAGCAGAGTTATAGCCCTCAAGAGGTATCTGTTGCATGCAGTTACTTATATACACAGCCTCTAAGGCTGGGCATTGGAGAGGGCTCCGGTGGGCACAATAGATCTTTCAGGTTGCAATGCATTAATCCCCTACAACAATCTTCAAGCAGAATTATAAATTAACGGATCAAATAATAATAATGATGTATGAAACAATATATCGATTGTAATGTATTCATCCATTGAAGAAGGTATTTTATCAGTCACTGAAATGATTTTTTTTTTTTTTTTTTTTAAATAAAATATTGTATTTTACTCAACACATCCAAATCCGAAAACTAAATTTTTATTCTACAGCAACTAAATTAATTATAAATTGTAACATTAAGGAAAATTTTGCCAGTTTTATAATTAATAAAAAATTAATATTAATTAATGTTTTATAATTAATAATTAAAATTAATTAGAAAGTGAAAGTTGTGTTAGTATTTTTACATTAGATATTTTGTAAAGTGGAGCCATTATATAAGACATTTTTGGGGGAAAAAATTACTTTTCAAGATCTTAAACAAAAAAAAAAAAATGCATTTTTTACAAGCGTATAATTATGTTTAGGGTACATTAATTATATATATATATTTTTTTTTTCCTTTTCAATGTACGCGGAGACTCAGTGAAAGTGATGCACATATATTTTATCATCCTTTGTATATCTCTTCAAGTTTATTTATTCAAAAAGGCAGGAACCTCGTCAAGAACTTTCTTTATATTAAATTACTTTTTCAATTACAACTTCAATAGACAGAGATATTCCTCATAAAAATTATCTTTTTCTCCCTTCATAAAACGAAGTGAATCTACTTTCTCCGTTGAATTTTATATAAAACGGTTTGGGGAAAAACCGGTGGCACTTGGGAAAGTGTATGTTGGTTTTTTGAATAGGCTTGCTTAGTAGGAGATCTCGTCTCTCACCTGTGTTTCCTTTCATGTTAATTACTTTAGAAAATGAAATGGCTTTTCACTCGACTTTCTCTTTCTCTTCCCCCCTCTCTCTCTGTGTGCTTTCACAGTCATTGCTCAGGTAAAAAGATATACATTTTATGAAACAAAGAGGAAAGTTTGAATAAAAACCTTTGCCCCCCCCCCCAACATAGTGTGGCATTTGATATAACCAACCATAACCTCCTCATTTCTCTATAGTGCAGGTTATAATTGGCCCTGCTTGATACTTTACTTTTCTCTTTTCTTTTTCCACATTCCTTTCTTCATATTTTTCTCTTCGGATTTTATTTCATAATACAAACTTTTTACTAATCCCTGGAAATTCTAACTTCATCATATAACTCAGCTACATGACTGTAACTTTCTATTGTAACAGGTATTACTTACTGTCTCTTCAAATTGGTTTTATTTCAATTTTTTTGAAATAGTTGGTATTAATTAGAAATTATACATGAAAAAGACATTGATAATGATTTTTTTATTTTTTTATTATTTACTAGCTAAACCCGGCCACGCTTAGCTAAGGCTCAGTCTGATTTTAATTATTAGGGAAGTAAATGGAAATATGATAGTTAACATATATTCAGCAAGAAAACACATCATTCTTACGTTGCGTTGCTGTGAACTCAAAGGAAAGTAAGAAAAAATGTTTTTAATTGAAAGAATGTTTTTAAGAGCTGAATGCGCTGTTCTACCTCCTTCTATCAACTTAGCAGCATTACCAGAAGAAGTAAATGCTAACGCAATATGGCCATTGGAACGGATTTTAGCCAGGATTTAGGAAATTAAGAACGTTTTTCCAGTTCCACCTGGAGCGTCCAAAAAGTAAATTCACCGGATTGGTTGGTCACTGCTTGTATGACGGTATCAAATGCTATCTTTTGTTCTTGAAGGAGTTTCAGTGTATTTTCTTGGACGAATAGCTGTAAGTCATTTCTGGTGTATGGTTGTTCGTTGAACAGTTCTCTCTCGAATGTTGCATTGATCGACCTATTCGATACTTTTATTCTCAATAGTGCCAACAACCTGCCACACATTGCAAGACAAAGACCACAATGAAGATTGGCACTTCATTGTATATTTCTTCTATGAAATCCAAGCCATGAAATTGAGGTATTCTGTGCAGAATATCTTCGGCAGAGAGGCGCCACGATCGCAACACGTCTGCGTCTGTCTTTTTCTGCCAAACTCACGAAACTCTCGGAATTTCCCGTTTCCGTGGGAACTGCGGAATAAAAAGTATATATAAACACTCTTATATAGAAATGTAAAGTTGTGTAAATATTTCAAGTCAATCCATCGACTACTTTTCGAGTTTTGCGGCCTCAAACATACGGATGCTGAATTTTTTTATATATAGATATAACTCGAAAATAGTTGCGTCTAGGCACGAGAAACACTCGGATGACCTTTTCTAATTGCAATGTTTAAAATTCTAATTGATAAGTTTTCTTCAAACGGGGAATTTTTATTATGGGATGTTATAAATATAATTGGTAGAGATTTCAGTTGTTGGTTTTTTCTTGTGTTGTGTGGGGGAGGGTTAATTTTTAACTGACTGTGATTGTATTGGAATTGAACTGTTTACAAGACAGTGTGTCCGTCTTCTGTTTTCCCACAATATAAAGCAGTTGGGGAAGTTGTTTTGGATAAAATTCCCAAAAAAAATCAGAAATCTAATCTGTAAAGCCACATTTCCAGTAGATAAATATTTTTTTTTTGAACAAGTTAGAATCGTAGTAGATCCGATTATGGGGCCTAAATAGTATATCAATCTTCCTTCGTATTTTTTCTTTTTAAGATAATTTGTTCCCACATTAACATATAGATTATTTGCTAAAATAATTTTCTTTTGTATTCAAAATAATCTAAACTCAATTGCGAATATTTGCACTATCGCAATGCTTTCTCTTACATCAGTAAGAAAAAGTAAATATTGCTCAAAGTAAAAGAAGTATCTTTAGTGCAATCAAATTAAGAGATAAGATCATACTTTTTTTAGATCAAAGAACAAAGTTTGTTCCTAATCTCACTGATATATAGTCCAAAAAAAAAATATAATGGGAAAAATGTATGTATTAGTTAACGAAACCTTGAAATAATTTATGACCGATTTACACAAGCAATAATACAATTTAAATTGTAGTTATGATAAGTTTAATTGGCAACCATCATTTTTGTCAGATTTTTCGTTTGACAATACTAATAACATATCCTTTTGTAATTTCAACTAAGCAACCAATAATTATATTTTGTCAAAGATTTTCTCATATTGACGATAAGCAAAAAAAAAAATAAATAAATAAAATAATAATTACTTTCGATTTTATACGAAGGTTTTGTTATAATGAAAAAAGATAAAATTTTGTGTTACATCTATATTTTGGGGAGGAAACTTTTTTTTTTGTGGGGGCGATGGGGGAGGTAAAAGTGTATCCATTTTTCCATTTTTTGTTCCTTTTTCTATATGTTTTTTATCATTCTCGCTTCTACTGTCTAATGAAAATGGAAATTGGTATCTCTAGGGGCATTCCCAGAGGATTCATATAGCTACTAAAAATTTTTTTTTTTCCTTTATTCCCTTTTGGGAGTTGGCTTGAAATATTTCAACTTAAATGTGGCCAGTTAAAAAATATATACATATATATATAGCATTCTAGAATTATTTGTATAAAAAAAATAAAGAAATGGTTATTTATTGTTATTAACATTAAATACTGCAATTATATATTTTAATTAGCGTACAACATATAGTAAATTTTTACTTTCTCTTACTCCTAGTAAGAGGAAGTATTTTAGTCGTGGCAAATTTTCGATATCGAATTTTCACCGGAAATATCCGTTTTGAGGTCCCCTGAGTCCCTGGTTTTTAGCAAATGGCGTGTGTGTGTGTGTGTGTGTGTGTGTGTGTATGTATGTATGTATGTATATGTATGTACGTATTTATGTGAACAGCATAGTTCAAAAACGAAAAACCGTAGAAAGTTCAAACTTAATATTCCGTTTAGGTATCACCATGGAATCCAAAAGGAGGTTATCTGTCGAAATTCCTCAACCCTGAAAAGTACCATTTTCAAAGTTTTTTTTTTTCTTTTACTTTTTGGCGATTTTCTCAAAAATAGCTCCAACGATTTCCTTAAAACTTACTACATCAACTACACATACAAAGAGCTACTACTTTCATTTTGTAACATTTCACCGGAAAAATTCATTTAGGGGTACATTTGGGGGAGGGATGGGCTTGTTCTAAAGTGCTATTTCAGTTTATTAGCTGTCGTCTAAATAATATTAATTAGAATTAAATATGTTGTTGAAATTCCGAGTTTGAAAAAAGTTGGATAACTGGAAGTGCGTTTACTTTACCACTTTACTAAATGTTTTTTTTTTTTCACTTTTTCTCGATTTTCTCAAAAATGGCTCCGACGATTTTCTTGAAACTACCTGTATAAACTACACATACAAAGATGTACAACTTATATTTGAAACATTTCTCAGGAAAAATTCATTTAAGGACACTTTTAAGGGAGATGTGTGGTTATGTTTTTCTCTAAAGTGCTATTATAGATGATTATACAATTCTACTCATCCAAACAAAATTAATTAGAAATAAATAGATGGCGAAAAATTCTGAGTTTTAAGAAAATTAGTAAACCGGAAGTGCGCTTTTACTGAACAGTTTTTTTTTTTCACTTCCCGCGAATTTCCTTAAATTTGGTACACAAACTATAAAATTTGTCATTTATAATTTTAAGAACTGGAGTAAGAGAAAGTTGTGTGAGTGTTTCACACCAGGTTTTTTTTTTTCTAAATATAACTGTGTTTCTTAGTTGAAAAATTATTGTACAATGTTGGATCGTGATTGTTGTTAGATAGATAAGAGGGATACGTTACTGGAATCATAAAGAGCAACTTTAATTATGAAAGCACTGTACTAACTATTTAATTTTGGCCAATTTCACACCACGACTTTATTTCATTAAGATTAAATGAAAATTTCTACAAATCTATTGGAAAAACTGAATTTAATTTTTTTTTATATCATTATCTATATATATATAAAAATTCAGCATCCGTATGTTTGTGGCCGCAAAACTCGAAAAGTATTCGATGGATTGACTTGAAATTTTTACACAACGTTACTTTTCTATATAAGAATGTTTATATATACTTTTTATTCAGAAGTTCCCACGGCAATGAGGAATTCCGAGCGTTTCGTGAGTTTGGCAGAAATACAGGAGCGCAGATGCGTTGCGATCTTGACGCGCTCTTTGCCGAAGATATTCTGCACAGAATACGTCAAGAAACGCAATCATGGCTTGGATTTCACTGAAGAAATATACAATGAAGCGCTAATCTTCATTGAGGATCTTTGTCTTGCAATATGTGGCAAGTTGCTGGCACTATTGAGAGTAACAGTACCGAATAAGGTCGATCAATGCATCATCGAGTACTGTACTGCTCAGAGAGCAATCATACACTAGAAGTGACTTACAGCTATTCGTCCAAGAAAATACACTGAAACTCCTTCGTGAACAAAAAAAACATACAAGCTGTGGTCAACCAATCCGGTGGATTTACTTTTTGGACGCTCCAGGTGGAACTGGAAAAACGTACTTAATTCCCTTAATCCTGGCTAAAATCCGTTCAAATGGCCATATTGCGTTAACACTTGCTTCTTCAGGTAATGCTGCTACGTTGATGGAAGGAGGTAGAACAGCGCATTCAGCTCTTAAAAAACATTCTTTCAGTTAAAAACATTTTTTCTTTCTTTTCTTTCAGTTCACAGCAACGCAAAGTAGGGTATTAAATTGAATGATGTGTTTTCTTGCTGTATCTATGTTAACTACCATACTTCTGTTTACTTCCCTAATAATTAAAATCAGACTGAGCCACAGCTAAGGATGGCCGGGTTTAGCTAGTTAATAATAAAAAATCAATATAAATGAAATACTGTAACTTTTTCAGCTCAGCCATTGGCGAGTTTTTCCAAAGCGGTTCCGGAATCATACTAAAAAAACAAAAAGTTATTTGCTTTCGTAAGCTACAAATGATTATAATTTCACTTTATTAAAATTAAACACTTTTTAAAAAAAAAAAAAATTGACTTCCCTTCTCTATAAATATAATAAAAATTTATTGAAGTTACCTCTTTAAAATATAAATGATATTAAATCCGCTTTACAAGTTCTTCTTGTCCATTTTTCTAGTTTTTCTTTCATGGAAATCCCTTCCATATTTTTTTTTTACATTTTTAACTTTTCCTACCTATTTTCTCTCATCATTTTTTTTCTTTTTATATATATATTTTTCTCCTGCATTTTTCCATCTTCTATATGCTCTCTCTTTGGAAAATTAATCGCCTTAAAAGAAGAAGAAGAGATGGGTAATAGGAATGAAAACTTCTTTCATTCATAACTTTTTTGATTTAAAAAAAAAAAAAAAAAAAAAACAGTTTTCCGCTGTTAGAATAAAAAGGAAAAGTTTTCCGAGATCATATTTATGATGAAAATATTTGTGAAAATAAATTCTCTTACTTTTTTTTATTTTATTAGGTAAGTAATAGAAGTTTGTGGATCAGCAGCCGCTGCCAGGATCCAGAAGATGTGTAGCTGATCCGCGGCATCTTTATACTTATCGCCTAATCTCATTTGGTTCAAAATATCAAAATACTTTATTGAAATTGATTATATATATCATTTTGTTAATCGTAGCAGAAAGATAATTTGTTTAATTTTTATTTGTATTGTTCTCTGGCATTTGTTTATATATTTATTTGTTAATGTACAATCCATAAGCGGCCCCTACACGGTCAATAATATTGTCAATATTGGTATTGAGAATATAACCATCAATACTAAAGTGGGGCGGGTGTTGGTGTATTGGTTATGAGCATGGACTTGTAAGTGAGAGGACCCCAGTTCGAGTCCAGCGTATAACTAAATTTTATATTTGTTTAAAAAATGTTAATAGTAAAGTAGGTGCTTCCGCCCCCCGTCCACGACACCTAATTTGGTAGTTGGACGTTAAGCCCGCCTGAAGAAATAGGCGTTACTTTACTTTACTTTTACTCGTGCTAACTGGTCTCAATACTTCATTACCTTACACTCAATATTTTTGTCAATAGCTTTGCTCAGTACTTACTGCTTCTACCACTTGTGAATATGTGTGGTTTTTACTCGGTTATTTGCTGTTTGTTTCCCTTCCAAGAAATGAATAATCGTACAAAAGCTTGCGTAGCTATTATTTTGGGCACTACTTGTCAAATGAAACGCAAACACTGGATGAAAGAATGGTTGAAGAAGAGAGATGAATATTCTCATTTAGTACTTTTGAACGAAATCAGCCTCTGCGATGTTGAAGATTTCAAGAACTACTTTCGAATGTATGAACCTACCTGTAACAAACTGTTACAGGTGGTTGAACCATTTTTGAAAAGGCAGGGCAGAAATATGGGAGAAAGTGTTAAGGAAAGATTAGCCTTAACCCTGAGGTACTTGGCCACAGGAAGCAATTTTGAAGACTTGAAATTTTCAGTCATAATGTCCGCAACAACTATCAGCAAAGCTGTAATAGAAACCTGTGAAACATTTATATAATGTCCTACAAGACTTTGAAAAAATTACAATCACCTTTAAAAAATGTATGATTGAAGTTTTATTTTAATACACAAATCTTTCCCAAGAAACCTCCACTGGATCGTGTTTTGAACTGAACTGTAATGAAGGGACTATTTAATTGACTATATGAAATGTATGTTAAATCAGAAAAATAAGATTAAATTGTAATCATTGAAAAAAGTATTATTGAAATTTTATTTTAATACATAAATCTTTCCAGAGTACCTTTGTAAGGTATTTGTATCATTGTTGTTGAGGTTAGTTTCAACGTTGTATAAAACTACTAAACTGAGTATTGATGGAAATATTGGCGCTGCCCCTACACGGTCAATATTATGGTCAATATCCCCTCCAATTCTCAGTATTGATACACGAAAATCAGAAAATCCGGATTTCATCAATACTCTTATCAATACCGACCGTCAATACAATTTTTTTCACCTTACACGGTCAATATTATTGTCAATACACTAAGGTATTGTCAATATTAGGCCGCTATACAATGGTATTCAAATCGTCAGGCCTTAAAATTATAATGAGGAGTTTGTAAGGCATTGGCCCGAGGAGGTTTTTAAAGAAAAAGAATTCTTTGTTACTCTACGTTTCGGGTACCATTCTTCAGGAGCCCTGTAAAATTTATTGGAGAAAATACATTTCTACAGTATTGTAATTACAAGAAAAGTGAATAGATTTATACCACACAAAATATAAATTGAAGAAATATTAACAGAAAAAATTATAACATAAAAGTAGTGAAAATACAAAACATATAAAGATACATTTATATTAATGTAAAGATAATTTTTATATTATCTGTTTTATATTTTCTCTTATTGTTAATATCATTTTATTTAATTTACTATGTTATAATTTGTACTGTTAATATTTCTTCAATTTAATTCTTTTTTTTCTTTTTTTTGTGGTATAAATCTATGAACTTTTCTTGTAACTACAATACCGAACAATTGTATTTTCTCCAATAAATTTGGCATGGCTCCTGAAGAAGGGCACCAATGTATCCGAAACGTAGAGCAACAAAGAATTCTTTTTCTGTAAAAAACTCCTCTGGCCATTGCCGTACAAACACTTCATTACAATCCAGATACTTCAGCAAGAAGTGTGTGTACAGATTTATATGTGTTCACTAAGCTAGCATAGCGCTATAACCACCGGGTTGACGGATCTCATAGGATTATTAGAAGAAGGCACCGGAAAGTAGGAAGGTATTTTTTAAGTCTATATAGTAGTTTTTGTTGGGTTTATAGTAGAAGTTATTTACACAGGGTACTACAATCTGTCCAGGAAAATACGCCCTGGCATTACTTCTTATTTTCCGAAGAGTAAGAAATTATAATATAATAATAATAATAAGTCTTTATTTCCAATAGTAAAAAGAAAAACAAAAAAGAAGAAATTACAATTCATTACAACCGACTATACTCATGGTTTTTACAAACCGTCTGAGGAGTAGCCTTACTTAAATAAAATAACAAAAAATAGATAAATAATAGAAATAAATAATAATAATTATAATAAAAAAAAGAAAAAAAAGTGTGTACATATATATGGAGTATCAAAACAAAAATATAAATTAAATCTTCACCAGAAACTATCAATGAAATGTAAATAAACAAAATAGATAAAACAAAAACAAAAATTAATTCTTAACCAAAAGTTATGAATAACACTGTATTATACTGCGATAATAATAAATAAGAAAAATGAAATAACCATCAGTAATTAAATTCTTGTACCAGAAATTTCCGATACTGCCATGCGTGCTTGCAATAACTTATTAAATCGTTCCATTTATTGGAGTTTAAAAGCTCTTTAAATTCTATCATTGTTAATGATGTTTTATGCAAATACCTTATCCTAAACTCAGTCAAAATGGGACATTTACATATAAAATGATAAACATCTTTCTCCTCTTTATAATTGCAAAGTGAACACAACTTAATTTCTTGATTAAAGTTATATTTATTTAAGTTCAACAGCTCACATCTTATCTTAAATATCCAACTTACAATGGATGTGCTCACTTCATTGTAAACGTAGTCATTACTATTGGATTCTAATTGTTTGTACCATAAATGATGTTCACTATTGAACTTCATTAAATGATACTTAGCATTTAATTTCTCCATAATTTTCTTTATTACAGTATCCACTTTTATCTGGTTGTTCACTAAACCTATTAAATTTACATCGTACGTGGAAGATAATTTTTCCCATTCCTTATACCAAAACAAATTCTGTTTAATGATTTCTTTCGCAACAATATATGGGTACCTATGTGACGGAAGATTCAAGCACCTAAGAATATATTTCAGATGTAGTTTGAGGGTGTGAACATATATTGGGTAGAGATTAGTTTCTAGATATAAAATATAATTAGGCGTGTTGATTGGTAGGCTTAATGCTTTTTTAACAAAATATCTCAGAAACATTTCAATACTCTCATACATCGTAAATCCCCAAACCTGTGCTCCATAACAGAGAATGGCCTTTGACACTGAATTAAATATCTTTAATTTTGGTTTGAATGAAATACTTTTATTATGAATTATATTACTGAAAACATTTAAAGAGAATTTAGCTTTAGACAATTTGTCGTTAAAGTGTTGGGTAAGAAATTATATCTACAACTATCAAAGATTGTTGGATAGTTGAGTGGCGGATGTGGAAATCAAACTGATGGGTAGGGATGATGTTTGGTGCATCAAGTATGGTCAAAATAGTCTCTTTCTGAGTATTTGTTCGAGTACTTTGAACAACATAGGAAAGAGGCTAATAGAAGGTACTTCGATAGGAAGTTATAACGTTTGTGGATGAGATTTCCTTCGTATAGGAAAGTTCCTACCATAGTTCCTTCGTATGGATCCTACCACTTTTAATAGGAAAGATTAGGAAAGTGGGTTGGCGTTTAGGATCGAATTAATAATGACAGTGAGATAAATAATAGCCTTCACGGGGAGTTGGCGGATTTTATTGATGGTAATGACATCTTGTTCGATAGCTTTTTCCCGAGATATGATTCGATAAGGTTTCGAGTCCATGATTGATAACGATGACATCATTATTTGTATCACGGTAACAAGTGCTGATTTATTCTCTCTCATACTAGTGGGGAGTAATGCGACATCAACAGAAAGGTTATATCTATCTCCATTGTAGTGAGAACACCTATCCTGTGCAAGGTTCCATGATTCCAATTTGGCTTTCTATTCGGCCAGTTTTGGATATTTGTTGTAACAAAATTAGACTTAATCTAGATAAATAATTGATTTATAAACATAATTACTGTGTTATTGAAACGCATTTAAACTTCTTTAAAGATAATATATTTATCAGAGACATTTTCCGTGGTAGCCTGCTTCATTTTGTGGTCATCGACCGGTTTCGGGCGTTCGCCCATCTTCAGGATGCGTTTTTCGGACAGTGTGACAACACAGACTCGCACAGAGCAAATTTATTTCGCCCGAAACCGGTCGATGACCGCAAAATGAAGCAGGCTACCACGGAAAATGTCTCTGATGCTTTCCAGCTCTGCGAAACCAGCTACCACAACAAATACTATATTTAATTTAATCTACCAGTGTTTTCTTAAATATTTCTTATTACTTCTCTTTGAACGTACACACAAGCCCTTTACTAAACTGCTCACGCCACACGCTACCACTACCCTACAACACATCACACCAATTACATTTCACAAGGCTATAAATTTGTCACAATCTAAATCTGTCATAATCTAGATTGTGTTAAAGGGCAATTTCTTGAATCAATGAGGGGATTGATGGCTTTTTTTTTCTTAATTTTTTTGGAATACTATTTACACATTTCATGGGCGTCTCCGGTAAGAGGAATTGGTACTATTGAATCAGCATCATGAATCAATAACATATCTATCTCTAACTCCTTAGTCTTCTACATTGGCCTATGGTGCTAGGGAGCTGGGATACTGCCCACCCGAATTAGTCATCTAGTTTTCTGCATAATACACACGAAAACGTTGAACCATTCTAAATAATTTTGCTCTGTTCTTACGTTAGCTGTCAGCAATAATTTCTTGCATACTGTCAAGCCAGTGAAAAGCTGATAACAAACCTTCTACCTATTTCTAGCAGCTGTGAGAAATTTGGTTTTCGGCTAATAGGAAGTGCCAAATCACAATCACTTTCTACTTCCCCCTATTACTAGTCCTCTTGAGTAGGAAAAAAATGTTTTTAGTGAATGATCTGTTTCTGGACTACATTACAATCATTGTGCCTGCATAGATACTGTCACAGTATAAACATTTTTGAAAAGGACAAATCAATTATAATGTTTATAAGTCGCTACATTCATATATCCTTGATAAACTTTTGATTCTCTGGCAATTACGGCACTTCACATTATGTTGTTAAAAATTAATAATTATGTTAGTTAAATGACGGAAGTTTTCTTAAGTCCGTCATAAATTTGGGTATACCATTTTGGGAATACCATTTTGTTGTTGATGATCGTATGCTTCTCATTACTTTTCCATTTCTAGTTACACATACCAGATTCATCTAACTGTATTATATTGGATCTTAGTTTGCCTGACGTTTAAAATTTACTGGCAAATCTAGCAATATATGAAAACATAATTATATTATGGCAATATGTGTATGCGTGTAGGTTAGTTGTGGTTTTTCGAGGTGGTAATTAAGGCTGTAGATATTACGGTGAAAAGGGGTAGGGGCGCCAGAGGTGGGGCTGGTTGAGTTTACCACTGTACCAGGTTAATCTCGAATTATCCTCCGCCGCCTCCTCCCCCCCGACAGTAACTCACCACTCAGCGCTTGTTCTATTACCTTCCTTTCTAAAACACCCCACTCTATCTTCTTCTTCTTCTTCTTCTTCCCCGGCATCACTACAACGGCGCCTGTTTACCTCATCATAGTCCCTCTATAGATATAGGTGAGTTTTACTCCCTGCCTTGTGCCAGTTTCATCTAATTCGATCATCTCGTTAAAGCGCTATTACTCTACCTATCTCTCTGTGTATAGCGGATGTTGGGCGCCACCACTTTTACTGATCGATATTTCCGCAATTTAGATACATGTAATTTTGGATTCTCCCACTACTTTATATCCCCACCTATGTGTACACCTTAATGGCTTTAACATTCTTTACGAATATTTATTGAAAATTTAATTGTAAAAGCATTAGCTACCGTATTAATCATTGCCACTGTAATAGTTATCATATATCTCCATGTGGCCAAAATTTCACATTGATTAGTGAAAAGAGATTATGACTTACTATGTGTGAATGCCTATATTTAACGCTACAGTATGAAAGCTTTATTAGTAAGCATCTTTATAAACACTTTGTGGCAGTTAATTTGTGTACTGCGGAATTCTTTGTGTTCAAAAATTACCTCTTCACATTACAGCTACAATCATTGTTCTTGCACTTCAGAAATTATGGAGATTGTTGCTAATTTCGGAGCTAGTGTAGCTTCTTTCCATTTTGACACCAAATTTGATGTATCCATTTTAATGTAAGGAATCACTGATTACTAAAAAAAAAATTCAAAACTTCGTGGTTCTTAAAGTATGAAAGTATAGTTTCCCATTCTAATAGACTTTATGTGATCTTTAAAATAACACAATGCTTTATGTGTAACTACGCTTACATTTATTAATATCTCCATGGTATACTTCCATAATAGCATAGAAGATATACTCATTTTTGTATTGTTTTTGTAAAAAATTTTTATGTACGAAACTGCTTATGATTTCCAGATTGAAAAAGCTGACTTGAATGGAATTGCAGGAGGTATGTCAATAATTGGCATATTCTTCTTAAATTTCATTAATTTTCTTTCGGAGTTTGAGGCAACGTAAGAATACAGTTATCTCTGCACTTGTATTTATTTAGGATGAATAACAGGTGATCATTCTAAAAAGAAATTGTTACCATTAGGAAAATTCCATCATATTTCAATGTGGGCGAATAGATGAACTAGGATTGTTTGACGCCTAGAAATCCTGTGATTGTTTATCCTGTCTCACAACACGAACAACATTGTAAACTGTCTCCAAACACTCACGCACTACACATAGTTGCTATATAGGTATTTGGTGAGCGGAACTGCATTGTTTTAGCGAAACCAAGAGGCAAATGATGATGATGTTAGAGAGAGAGTGATTATAAAGCCAAATTCGCTGCACACTGAAAAAAATCTATTGTGGTTCCTCTAGGTGTTAGTGACGGTATACAGCATGTAGTCTACTGTACAGTATGTAGTGTGTAAATTGAATGAAGCTTGTGGATGGGTAATGAGCTGTTTTTTTAGAGGTATGCTAAACCCATGTAGCTGCACAGTGAGTGTAATGTGCAAGTATTATTCTTGTTATTAGGTTGGAGAACGCTAAGATCCCAGAAAAAATGGTAAGTCCATTTTCCCCACGGCGAGGACGCTCAAACACGGACAAACGCTCACTGGCCAATTTGAATGTGATGTAATGTAATGTATTGGGGTAATAACAGTGTGAATAATTAATTAATAATTACAACCTATATTTTCAGTATTTTCGAAAGGGTCTCGTGGGGTCTGTGATGGTCTGAATTAAGATAGGATATACTTATAATAAAAAAAAAATAACAATACATGTATTAAAAGGAAATACAGTGAAAAAACGTTTAACACGAAACTGAGGGAACCGAAATATTTTTTCGTGTTATAAAATAAATTTCGTGTTAAACGATAAAAATTTGTTTTCGTCCTGATTTCTCTGCTACTGTACACGTAAAAAGATAAGTTTATATATTAAAATTACAAAAAAACAACACAAAATTCACCGAATTCGAAAACATAACTGAAATGATTTGACAATGGCGGTGCCTTTACCTTCTCAAAGACAAGCGGAAACCTAGCAACAGTGGCGTCTAACGGAAACAAATTAGCCAAAAAATCGGCGTGACGATGTGCGTACAGAAAACAGGTATATTTTGTTCGTCCAAGAAGTGAAATCTTTTCGTGTCAAATGATTTTTGTTTCGTGTTAAAAAAAAAAAAAAAAGTTTGAAATTGCATAGTATTTTTGTCAGGACCACAGTATGATTTCGTGTTAACCGATTATTCATGTTGTGCGTTTTGGTGTTAAACGTTTTTCACTGTATACATTTAATTCAAAAATAGAAATATATAAATTATGTACGCAATATATATGGTCAAATCTCAATGATTATAAAAATGTAAATAATATGATCAAAGTTCGGATAAACTTACAAAATTCAAGTGTCACTAATTTATAGGTTGGACTCTTGAATTATCCGCAACACATACTAGTCGATAGCTAGACGATGAACATTCAGCCATAATTTTTAAGTTGTTTGGAACCTAAATTTGATTTCCCTATCGCTAAAAAGGGTGCACCCTTATACACCTTTGCTCCACCCACTGAAAATTCCTTTTACTTTATTATAATGGTGAGACAGGTAAATCACTTGTATAACAGTTCCCTTTTACACTATCCCACCTTCAACAAAACCCAAACCTTAAATAATAAATGAAATATTAAAGAAATATTTGAAAATTCACTCTTTATAAATTTTAATCATAATATCATTTTAATTATATATATTTATTATCTCTACCCAAAGTTTTTATTACAGAGCATAAATTGGTAAAATTATATTAATAAATTACTATTAATTATAAAACTACAAATTATTATGTAATAAATTTTTTATTTATTTAAATATTATAATTTTAAATTAATAAAAAGTTTAATTTAATAAGAATGGGATTTTTGAAGCGTGTTTTGAAACTTGTCAAGTAATTTTTTTACCAGTGGAGATAATTAATATATGTGCATAAATTTGGAAAATCCACATAACTCTTTTAAAATTCATAAATGTGCCGGTTTGCGAACGAAGATCGTCCCCTCGAAGTGGAATGAGGGCAAGTCAATTTACTTCAGGTAGAGCGGTATCTAACACAATAATCTGAACAATATTTGCAGTGGTCTATAACGCTGACACTATAGGACAGTATTTAGCCAACGTAAGCAACTTGCAGCATACCAGTGCACAAAGTAACTTCCATTTCTTTCACATTCCATTATTTTACCGAAGACAAACAAAGGAAATATTTATTTTTTTTTAAATAGATAAACAATGAAACCACAGTAGATCTGCTAGGCCCCACATTGGTTTGGTTTCAGATCTAGGAAAGTTGTACAAATTATTGTATAAAATCGAATTTTATCGATCTCACATTGATAAACATAATAAAGTACATTAATGAATATAATAAAATATATTTTTATAAATGTTAGTGAATCATAATTGTAACTGAGATTAAATTAGATTTTTTATTTAATTTATTCTAGTAAAAGAAAAGCTGTATAATGATAACCCTATCCAAAATTTCGCCTTCTTTGACCAATTCTATAACCTGAAAAATGCTCTTTTTACATCTTCGTTAATTAATATCACGCAAACAACGGCTTTAATGAGCCCAATGTACATGCATGTCTCATAATATTCGATAATATGTACCCACTATTATGTTAGTACAACCCCCTGTAATAACCACTCCCTACATATTCGTCATATAATAAATTTCCACTTAATTTCACCCCTACAATATGCCTCCCAACTCCCACATCATCAGTATACCCCGTGGATAATTTAATAAATATTATTATAAAGGGTGCCTGGCTTGGCTGTGTTTGTATCACGCTTCCCTGGTACGTGGTGATACTCTTTGAATTTTGGGGGAATCAGTCGATGCTATTGGGGAGTGTTGATGTGTACAGTATTACTAACACACATGTAGAGCATGTGTAGACACACACATTGGATTGGTGATATTTAGGTTGATTGATTGATTTTGACCCTCCCGCCTTTCCACCATCTAATAGGATACTGATACGTTATGGGATAGGCTAATAGCTGGGTTATTAAACTGGCTTATATTGGGTTGGGATAAATGTTCTTGGTTATGGTTTATATGTTATTATGCGCATTAGTTTATTGTGATTGGTTATAAAATAAATACCTTCAGCCTAATGTATTACTAATCTGACTTTTATCATTTGATCTTTTTGTATATAGTTAATTAATTAACCATATAACTATTTCCTAAGCTTAGTAATCCTAATTAAGCTCAGCTTACACTCATAATACATTATGGTTTGAATTACAGTGTACTTACTCTATTGCAACGTATCTGCAAATGTAATTTCAACATACCGGTGCGAATGTTGTGAAATTATTTGTATTTGATTTCTTATTAATAATTCAGATAATTTTCTTGAATTCCAACAAAAGTGGATTAAGAATATAAGTACGGATTTGCACAATAAAAGAAAATAGAAAAGAATCTGATGCGATGTACCACATGATTACTCTTATTGCAGGTCCCCTTCTCCGTGTATTTACACCAGTTTGTGCATCGTGTTCCCCCCCAAAAAATTTTCTTACTGTATTCGTGGTTTTGCCAGTCTTCCTTAAAGTAGATCTCTACTCATCTGTGCCTCCATCATGATGTTCATTCCTTTCTTCGTCTATTGCAGCGTCTTCAGCCCTTTGGACTGTACGGGACTTTTTTTTGGGCCATCTTACTTTGTCAGTCCTCGAAGACTTGCCCGGACAACTCGTCGTCTTCACTCTAGGAGATTTTGATTATGCTTACGCGCCATATTTTCTCGTTAGCCATATTTTCGTGTGTCCCATCGAGAGAGACTAGAATAGAATAAATTTGTTATTAAAAAAAAAAGTTATATAAAAAATTAAAATGAAAAACTAAACCCAACTTACGATAAAGGTAGTGAGCCAGCAGGTTGTCGGGTTGGCTAAATCTTCAAAATAAATAAAGAAATTATAATGAGTATATAAACCATTAATGTAAACAAAACAAAAAAAATGAAACATAAATATAAAATTAAATAGACATAACTATTAAGCTAGGTCGCAGAACCGTATATTGTACTGATGTGGCTTTTTAGTGGGAAAGTTTTAACGTTGCAGCTTTCCCAGAATCCTCCAAAAAAAAAAAAAAAAACAATTTTCTTGGAAAAAAGTTTCAAATAAAAGTGATAGCCTTTATATGTCCTGTTCGAGAAAATCGCAGTTGACAGATTTTGATCAAGTCAAAATTATTATCGTAATCGATATTTTGATCGTGACGCGATGGTTTAATAAGGCTGGCACAGTGATTCTTACAGGCGGTATATAGTGAATAAAAAATGTGTAACAGTAAATTTAAAAAAAAAAAAGACCAAAAAACAAAATAAATCAATTTCTTAAATAGGTAACACTTATAATAAAAATTTTGATATTTAAATTTGCCCGACTTCCAACAATAATTCGTAGGAACATTAATAACCAGAAAAAATAAATTCTCTGTATACTTCTTTTAATTTTAAAATGGTAAAAGAGATTTATGTGTAAATTAACCTTTATTTTTTTCATGATACCACTCCTGTAAGGCGGCAAAATAATACTTGCTTCAGGCGGAAGTTACCCTACAACAGTCATCGAATGTAAAGACTAAGTTTCCTGAGATTGTTCTATTTTGTGACACAATTACGGAACATTCGCTAAAATATTACATTCACCTTCAAGAAACATCGGAAACATGAACTTCCGGGGAAAAGTGGTTCGAGTTCTGTGTTTTGTAAGTTTATTCAGATTGAGGGAACCTTGCTGGATTGGCAATGAAATGTGATTGGTGTGATTTGTTGTATACTATGCTTACGAGGTATACTATGTGGTAGCTTGTGGGTGTAACATAAGCGGTTTAGTAAAAGGGGCTTGTAAGTATATATGTTTTAGAGAGTGAAGTATCAGGAATAAGAAAGTAGTCACCACTGCTAACAATAAATATATTCTATTGAAATAATAACTATAAGTTATTTGAAAGATATTATAAACTTATTAATATGACACCGAGCGAAAAACAAGTGTTCTGCTTCGGTGTCTACAACAAACTATATTCTTGTTTGAAAGCAGAATGCAGACTGTCCGAAAGAATGCCTTCTCTTACAAAACAGTTGGCCAGTTAGCATTGTATTAATTTAATGGATTCTTGTGCCTTTGTCTCTTTATAGCAATGACCTTAAATTATAGTACCTGGCTCTTTTCACTGCACTAAGATACATTTAAAATATTAACAAAATTCTATTTTTCAAACTATAAAATATTCTAAACTATTTTTCAAAACTATTATTTTTTTTCATCTCTGTCTTCCACTACAGCAAGTCGCGCATGTTGTCTTCTATCGAAGGATATAACTTGCCGATATAACTTTGAATAGATGGTTGATCTGTATTGTTGGAAGACTTTTGTGTTAGTCTACTTCTAATAGTGTATTTATTAGTCTATAGTCTTATATTGTTTTCCCTGATGACGAGCAAATGTTCAGAACCGATCGGAAAAAAGTGATACAGACTAGCAAAAAGTTTCTCCATGTTGCGAACCTAATGCTCCTCTATAAAAAAAAATGTTTGATGAAACTTAGTGAACATTAGTAATGCGCTTGAAAGAGAATCTAGATTTACGTAAATGATGAGAATAAAATGGTTGCAAGAAGTACAATAGGGTTATGCTTTCTCTTTCTCTCATCGCCGGATATGCCACAGAACTCACAAGAGTTATGTAATTAAACTTATTCTTATTTAGTAGACAATAGGTTCTTATATAGTTCTGACTAATCATTCAAAAACGTTAATTCTATTTTTTTTTTTTTTGATAAATATTTTTAATAAAGACTTCGATTATCGTTAGTTAGTAGAATGTTTGAAGGAAAATGATGTCAGGTGGGCGAACGGCCGCCAACCAAGGTTGTGTCCATGGTAACACACCCACAACAACCCAATCGATCAACATGGGTTGGGCAAAACCATAAGGGTAAAGTGTGGAGGGAGGGCGCGGCGCGCCTCTCGCACTACCACCATGCATATAGGCGGCGGCAGTACCATGCTTTTTTGCCCGTCTGCCGTTTCTTTGGATGATCATATACCCATGGGGTGTATATATATATATATATATATATATCTGAAGCATCTTTCTACTAATCTTCTAAGCTGTCGTAAATCTTCGTATTAATATAATGTTTAGATTTTGTTTTTCTTGGAAATCAACATTGAAACGTAAGGGTTTATATTGAAAATATTTATATGAGCGTCATTGAGTTTTTTCTTTAATGGTTTTTTTTTTAATAATCTTCTCATTCACCCTAACCCCCTACATACACCAAATAATAACATCCGATTTCAATACAATTTTTTTATTTTTATCTATTCCTTTGATAAAACTATTTCGAAGCTTTTATTGAATAATACAATTTATCCTTGAGTCCCCTGTAGTGCCACTCATAATTTACTGGCAGCAGAAATATTTAAATTTCAGATTTTTCTTTTGTTCTATCTTCATGCATTAAAACATAACGTACGTATGTATGTATGTTCTTCAAAATATATTGTCGCAGCTCTTTTTCCTCATCTACGTAATCCATATTTTCTTCTGCAGAAACTGGCTCTCTATTTCCACTGAAACATTATTATTATTTATTATTTGTCTGTGGGGAGGGACCAAACCCTACTCTATCCAAAGCCCCACTGGACCCATATAGCTACCGCAAGAAAAACAACAACAAACCGGGTCTAGAACAAATATTCAGACCCGGGTTTAATCCATTTAAGATTCACCGCGGTCCGAACAAATCGGACAGTAACCTTAAGGAGAAATAGCCTAAGCTCTTCCAAGATATCCTGATCCGACCAGAGGTCCTGAACCTATTCTCCTCACAACCCAGATAGTCTGACATAAGATGGATGGATGTTTCCTCCTCTGACTCATAGACTTTCCAAAATGGATCCAGCATGAGGCCCATTACGTAGATGTCTCCTTAAACTAAAATGTCCAGTAAGAGATCCAACCACATCCCTGAGAGAGCTCCGTGAAAGAAACAGCAACGTCTCACTAATGGCCCTGTTCGGGCTCACGATGAGCATGTTGGACTGCCTACAACCAACTGAGCTCATCCATAAGGATGAATGCTGTAAAGCTGTTCATGATTGGAAGCCTAACAGATATGTGCCAGAAGAGACGCCAACAGCAGGCTCGAGACCAATCAAGGAGAGAGAGGCGCCTAATTTGGCAAACTTATCCACCTCCTCATTCCCAAAAATTCCCATGTGACCCGGTACCCAGACTAGAAGCACATAGTTCAGAGAAGAAAGCTCTTCCAGTCTTCCACTGAAACATACTATTCTGTTATATTGATTCCATATTCTTCTAATCATGCAATAAGCCTAATTTCCTTTTCATTAATTTTGTTCAGATATGCTACTATTACCAAAATAGTCCAGTACCAATTCTTCTTTGTTTGACATTGTTTTAAAGGAAGCGACATGCTGTCAAATGATAGCGTCTGGACTCCCACGAATTCAAGACGGTTTAGATTTTCTCTTCGCTACCGATCACCGTACCCGCAAGCAGCACTTTCGCACCTGTTGCATGCAGTTACTTGGGGAGTAGCGACCCCACAGGTTACCACAGCACTTCGTCAGAACAGTGCACAATACAACTACATACACTCTACTATTTACGGACACAGTACACAAACTAGGGGTTCTGTCCCTAGTTAATTGGCGTAAGCCAAGGGAGAAGGAAGGGATTAGCGCTATTCAGTCGCGGCGCTGGACTAGAACGCGGAGGTCCTGGGTTCGAATCCAGAGTGCTGTCCTTAGATTTTCTCTTCTTAGGGATTCTACAACTCCACTGTCCGGTGATCGGCAGTGTTGTCTGACGCTAGAGATCACTGCTTGAAGGCTCCGGAGGTCACAATAGATCTTTGAGTTCGCAGTGCAATAATCCCCTTCAACATTCTACAATCTACCTCTTACCATCCGTTAATGGGCACTGTTTACTCAGAGGTCAACACTACCAGCTGGTAGTAGATTTTTCAGGCAGCAATACGTCATCCCATAAGTGAGGAAAAAATCTTGTTTTAATATCAAGTTTAAGCCTACTGATACATTTTCTGCAGAACCATCCTTCACTTCTTCCTATTCCTCAGATGAAACATTCACATTTATCTAAGAAATGACTTGGGAGGTTAGTGTGTACCCGGTTGTATATAAATAATTGCAGCTATATTTTTGATGCTAGTGAGGTCTGTATGATGTGTAAAATGGGATTACCTGATACTATACTACATTTTCTCTGTGAATGTAAAGTATTGCAACCGTTAAGGGATCACCTTATTAACAGTTTCCTAATGCCTTTCCAAACTGAAAAGGAATGGTTTGAGGCGCTATTTTCAATTACATCCAATGGACAGATTACTGCTATTTTCAACTATTGTAAACAAGCTGTTAAGTTGAGAAGTTGTATGCTTGGTGAATAGTAAGCTTGAAGTTTCTGTAAACCTACTTGTCAGTACATTCTCATTAAAAAAATTAAAAAAATAAAAGTAATAAACGCAACCAACTACTACCATACCTGAGAAATGATATTCTGTTTGGTTAATATACTTATATTACAATTCTTACTAAAATAAGTAAAGTAATTCAGTTTCAATTTTTTAAATAGTTTTCCAAGTAGTGAAAGTTCAGTGATTTATAACTTGGTCTATAAATTTTACACTTATTATTTTCTGTTCTACAAACCGTTTGTGGTAGTTTATGTTCGTCTTATGTATATAATTTAATTAATTAATTAATTTACAGGATGTTTATATTATTTCATTTTATTTCTGTGCTGTGTATTATTCTTTGTTGTATACTGACCATTTTGTATTTCTGTACACTGGCCAAACTCCTTGCTTAAGGCGTTTCGCCATAAAGCAATAAAATAAATTATTATTATTATTATTATTATTTATCTAAGAAATATTAATTATTATATATCTTACGTATTATAATTTCTGAAATAATTTTCTTATCTTGAACACTCGTTTATTGCTCCACCTTATGCTATTTTAGATGCTACTTTACTAATTCCATACTTTTCCACCTCTAATTTATTCTTTTTACCATTGCACTTTCCAGTTTATTATCCATTGGTTTACAGATTCTCACCTAAATCATACCTTTTTTTTTATCTACCAATAATTACTTTTTGGATTGTCAACAGATTACAAGCTTTTTTAAGCCCATGTTCAGTCTTATTTTTTAATGGCCACGAATTTTAGGGCTTTACTCGCGAACATAAGGACGGTCATATTAAGGCATATGCTGTTCATGTCCTCTATGTAATATGAATGAATGTTGCATACGTGTGACATGTAAGTATTAGCAATAATTTACATAAAGAATTTGGAGCTATGTCAACTCGTAGAGTTGCTACACCTCAAGAGGTTGTAATTATCTGTCCCCTATCAATTTTAAGATATTAGTTTCTTAAAACTAATGTTTTTTTTTAATGAACAGCTATTTCTGAATGTTTAATCGTATACTATCTGGCTCTTATTCTTAAAAGTAAGGCAATAATTCCTCAGAGAAATAAAGCATAACATTTTAACTCCCAAATATTAATTATAATTAGTGTGTTTTGTTTATCATGAATTAGCAATCATTATATTGTTATTAAAATCAATTATTAGAAGATTTATTGTGTTATTTCATTGCTTAAGTCTGCATTAAGTGGTTAACGGTATTAATTGCAGTTAACACAATGAGAAATAGTGCAATGTTCGGTTTGGGTACAGTTAGCACTATTACAACAACATAGTATTGGTGGTGTACCATATCTTTGTGTGTGTATGTGTGTGTATGTATGTATGTATGACTCCCAGTTAAGCGGATCGCATACGAGATAAATAGCCTGGAGTCAGCAGCTAATCCCACAAGCAACTCTGATACAGACACCCATGTACGTACGAGCGCGCTCAAGCTTGCACACCCACACACACACACACACACATCTACACAGTATACATACATCACGTATACAACACATATAGGCAATAACAAATGACTAATGTTTACCCAGTATTACCCCATCACTAGATATAGCGCAATGCTAATTGATTAACGTTAAATCCTTTTCCCAGACACACACATACACACATACACACACACACACACACATATATATATAAAACAAAACACATAAACTATTTCCTCTCTCCACATCATTCCCACTACAATCCAGTTAGATTATCAGTTGAATATACAAAATAAAATGTCGGCTATACTCTTTTTAGATCATTACGTCATTAATAACAACATCAAACTAATCGCAATCAAATTTAACATAATGATACCATCCGATTGCTAGTTTAAGTATATGGCAAACGTTATTTCTGTCTTGAATAATAAACATAAATTTTATAGGAAAATTAGCCAATCAAATATGTTAATAGTTAATTAGCATTCTTAACTCTGTGCTGTGGAATATAGGTGTGCATATGGAGACAAAAAGAAGAATATTTGACGCTTTCTTCGTGGGCGCCACACTTTACGGGGCCGAAGCTTGGACCATTAAAAAAAAAGGGGGAAAGAGATTGTTAGCTTTGGAGATGGACTTCTGGAGAAGGAGCTGCGGCATTTCTAGGATACAGCATATACCCAACTCTGTGATCAGAGAGCGGGTTAATGTACAAATGAGTTTATTGTGTTATTTCATTGCTTAAGTCTGCATTAAGTGGTTAACGTTATTAATTGCAGTTAACACAATGAGAAATAGTGCAATGTTCGGATTTGGTACAGTTAGCACTATTACAACAACATAGTATTGGTGGTGTACCATATCTTTGTGTGTGTATGTGTGTATTTAAAGGAAGCGAATAGCCAAATGATAGCGTCTGGACTCCCACGGACTCATAATATCCTCGAAAAAATTTGACCAAAAGAGATTGATGGTGTTCGGACTTCTAATGAGAATGGGCGACGTCATGTGGCCGAAAAGGATTTTTTTGTATACTCCAGAGGAGAGGAAAAAGAGTGGCCGACCAAGGAAAGGATTGTCAGAAGATGTGGAGGAGGAAAAGGCGGGTAGAGGCCTACAGCATGGTGATTGGGAAGGCAGATATTTTTGGCGGGAAAATGTCTTGGGTATCGGCATTTGATGTTTATTGTTGAGCCGAAAAAAAGAGAATAAGTTAATCAGTTAATTAATTACACTTTGGAAACACAATGCAAGTAAATAACTCAATAACTTTATTCTTTCTTCTTTGATGCGATGTAATACTCAAACGAGACTAAACTTGTTTATAACAAAAAACATGCTATACAATTTAAATTTAGCCATTGTCTCCTTGAAAGTGATCCTCTTGCGCTTCGATACACCGGTTCTAGCGCCACTTTTGGAAAAGCTCTCCCGGGGGGATCTTGTCTAAAAGTGTGTCACACAGATGTACCGGAGTCCAACTTGGCGATCATTCAACTGCATTTTCATTCGAGGGGGGGGAAGAGGAAGAAGTCACAGTGAGCAAAATCTGGTGAGTTTTGGGGGGACGGGGTGAATGTGACAACCATGTTGTAGCGTATTTTTAATGTCTTGTGCATTATCATGATGTAGCACCCATTTGCCTTCCTGCTACTTGTAATAGGATCCGAAGAGAGAGAGAGAGAGAGAGAGAGACACACACACACACACACACACACACACACACACACAAAAATTGACAGTCTTACTCAGTAGTTTACGCCAGACTAGAATGGGAGAATCTTTTTAAATACAGCTACGAGAGAGTCTTCCAACAGTCTTGCAACAGTTCATACGGCAGTCACATCGCGTCAACAACCTTTCTCTTTACTCACTCTAAATCTCTCAATACCATTTTATATATTACGTATAAAGTCCAGGCAGTTTGTGTTATCATTCTATTATTAAGTGTTCAGCTTTACTTTCTGTTTATGTATCTTTCTAACCCAATTCTCTCCTTCTCATACCCATTATATATTGTATCACTTTAAGAAAGGTCTTCTGCGACGAAGTCCTTCCTCATTGCCGCACTCATTCCAGCTCTCCGATATTCACGGTCTGGCCCTCAAAAAATTTTGTATTTAAAACAAAAAATATTGTAATAAGAGAAAATTGAATGAAAAATCGGATGAAAGTCAGACTAGTTTTGTTTTTCTAACATGTTTAGTTTTCAACAAAGCTGTATTGCCCAATAAATTAGAATAACTAAATTGTAGAAAATATTTCAAACTTTAATTCCAGTGAATGTTTACTATTCAGACTTCTTGCTACATTTTGTAAAATGTTTTAAGGCATGTATTTTGAATGTACTCTGAGCCATGTTTTACTAACTAACTATAACTGTGAAGTTATATTTGTATACACTTCACCTTGGGCAAAAGTAAAACTTGTTTAGTCTTACATTACTTTTATTAACTTTCAATTAAATAAAAAACTTTTCAGTGTTATAATATAGAACTTTTCAGAGTTTCGTGATAAGTTCGTGATGGAGACTTTTGTAAAGAAAAACATTATATTAGAATTTTTTTTTGTAAGCTCATTTGTAAAAGCCATATCATTTATTATCCGGTGATATTATTGGCGACTGGTTCGCAACTTCTTCGATGCGCGTAACTTCATTATTGCCACTTTGCGTCTATTAGTGTGTAGAAATTAATTAATTTAAAAATATTTCATTGAAAACCTTTGTATGCTTCGCATATTCACTGTGAACCCTTTCTCATCTCTTGGTATGAAAGATGAACCATTCTATACCAAATAGGACATTGTTTAAATATATCAACTTCTTTCTATTATCCCCTCTAGGATAATTATTGCCGAGTCTTTGTTTTGTTTAATATTAATACAGATTTAAAGAAGGCCGCTCACATGGTTTTTACAAATAAAGATTAAAAAAAAAACCACAAAAATCTATATTATTCATTTCGCTATTCTAAGCAAAACACCGCAACAGACATTATTTTAAAGTAAACTATGAACTGGGTCATATTGACTCAATAAATTTACTACTTATATATACATAAGTATATAACTTGCTAGTTCAGCATGCTCTCTAGTTGGTAACATTGGATTTAGACACTTGTTGACTTTTCAATTGTTGTATACTAACTGTGTTTGTACTAATATAACTTTATGTTATCATATATAGTATAAATTTGTTACCGTTTCATCAACAAACTAATATTGCCATTAATTGTGGCAAAAAAGGTTTTTGATTGCTATAATTTTTAATCTTTGTGAATGGATTGATCTTAATCTTTAGGGGAGGTTGATTGAACAGAAATTTTGTTTTCTATTTAAGTGGAAATGTTTCGAAATTGAGTTTTCTACGGAAATTTAGATGAAACTTTATGAAGAATTTTTCTCTGCTAGAAAATTGTTTCATAAGAACCAGTTCGCGCAGATCAAAATGGAAACAGTTTTCCTCACTTTTGCCGGGAGAAGAAGGTAAGCATTTAAGGTGAAGGAAATTGCTATGGGATAATTTTTTGATAAGAAGATAGTGCTTTATCGAATTTCTTTTAAAATTACATAGAGGCTGCCTGACAGTGAATGGAAATTGAATCGGCTAATACTTTGAATCAATAACTTGCCTAAAACAAGATTTCGATTCAGGTAGCCGTTTTGGATTTTTGGTAGGACGCAAATGTTATTAAGGAAATGACAGGTTTCTGCAGCGTTAAGTTTATTGTCTCATCTATATGACTTGTTGTTTATAGTAGAATTGCATATTTTTGGTTGATGGGGTAATACTCATTATAAAAGTATTTGTTGACCGTAGATATATTATGTTATGAAGAAATTTGATGAGCATCGGTCAAGAAAGAGACATTCAATTATGCCAATGTTGCGACAGAGTTTACTGCAGAGTTTACTACAGTTTCCTGTATATATCAAGGCTTAAATGTATAGATAGTTCTAGAAGATGTGGAAAAAGAATTTTTAGTGGAACTTTGAAACTTACAAAATTTCTACATCAGAAACATAAATAAAGAAAATTAAAAGTTATTAGTTGCTTGTGTTAAATCATCTACAAAAATGAAAAAAAATGATATTTTCCACATCTTCAAGACTATTTATATATTAACGCCTTGATAAAGACTGTTGAAACGTTGACATAATTGAATGTTTCTTTCTTGACCGATCCTCCCCAAACATAATCCGATCTTCATTGTTGATAAGATCCCTAACACATTTAATTAGTTGGTTGTTAGAGTTTATAGAGTGGTTCAGGGCAGGTGCAAGAGATACGGCCTAATATCTACCCAAATAAAGTTCATTGGAAAGACTGAAAAATTCCTGAATTATTTTGGAATGATGTTAATAGATGTGCTAAGATTAAATATTAGAAGATCATTGTTTAGTAACAAATTGAATTGGCTAAAATAGATGGAACAAATTTTTCTTGTTATTACCACATCATCTGAATTGAATTTATAATATGGTAATAATTATACCAATGATATTCTTTGCCACTGCTTTGTGGTAGCAGGCGTTCACTCCTAGAAATGAACATTAAGACCCTTTTAGAAACCATGAACTGTGGTCCATTAAAGAGGCCATGGAGGACCACATTAACTGGCATGAAGATGCTGCCGATGTTGGAAACATTGAAGGAGAAACTGTGAAGGGATATCTAATACTTACTTGCCGGGGGGAAGTTGGCTGGTCAAAAGATTTCGAGGAGACATTATAGTCCCATAAAAAGAGTAAAACACGTGGGCAATGCGATATAACTAATAAGTGAAGGGAGGAATTAACTCCTACATAATTCACATATATTTTTTTATGCAATGTAGACGAGGAGAATCTTAATTTTGTAGTTGTGGTCGACAGAGATTGAGAATGTGATCAACTGTTTAAACGATTGTCCAGTCAATCAAGAATCTTGATATTCCGGCTTGGATGTATGTATTTAAAGAATCCTGGGTAGATCTGTTGCTTTGAGTAAGCTTGCAATTGTGATTCAAGCGGAGGTTTATGGTATAATAGTATGCTCAGAAATACTAGATCCAGAGTGATAGTGCTGATGTATGTAAGTATCTTTTCTGATAGTCTATCAGCTTAGATCGCACTAGTGAAACCTTAATTAGGATTCCAAATACTTGTTAGAAGATTACAGTAGGCGTTTCAAACTGTCTGGCTCAAATGAAAATCTTAGACTCTTGTAATAGGTTAGATGGAAATGAGGAGGTATCAGCATACCATTTTGTGACTCTGAATTTGTCTTGGCAGTTTGGATAATCAAGAAACTTAACTTCAATTATCAAGAAATGAGATTGGCAGAGTTGGAAGAGACATTGGCCAAGGCCTGGTAGGTTGACCATAGACCAAAAAATGTATGTTAGTCCAGATATAAAATATATTTATTAGGTCTGGGTAGAAAACATTTTAGAATCAAGGTAGCAATTATTACCGCGCATGTTCCAATTGCTGTTCACTTATATGAAAAAGAAGCAATCGCCATGCGCACACAGTTTGAAGATAGAGAAAGCTATAAAACTGTTTTGCGGTTGGTTCCGCAGAGCTGGAAAGCATCAGAGATATTTTCCGTGATAACCTGCTTCTTTTTGTGGTCATCGACCGGTTTCGACCGTTCGCCTATCATCAGGATATTTTTGTCAAACAGTGTAATAACATAAACTTGCACAGAGCAAATACAGTTGATACACTCGAGTGTGTGTGTATTAACAGGATTGTATTAACTGTATTTGCTCTGTGCAAGTCTGTGTTATTATACTGTTTGACAAAAACATCCTGATGATAGGCGAACGCCCGAAACCGGTCGGTGACCACAAAAAGAAGCAGGCCATCATGGAAAATATCTCTGATGTATAAAACTATGTTCTATTTTTTTTGCCATGGCCTCGTTGACGGCCGGCATCTATGTATATATTATTTTTGCTAGCCAGATGTCAATCTGTCTCTGTAATAGAAATCATTCTAGAGGATCTTAATAAGTTGAAAGTCCTCACTTATTGCGTAAAGTTCGTGAGATTGACTTGGAATTCTACTTCAACGCAATATTCTTGGTGACTATATATATATATATATATATATATGATAGGATAAGACCATAGGATTCTTTAAGCTAAGGTCCTTGTCGCATTACAGGTGAATAATAAATAAATCGGACTACCCTGAGACTTCAAAAAAAAGAGTGTTTTCCCTTTAACGATAAACCGCATGAAATGCGAATTTTTTTATTTCGTTTGGAATTTTTAGAAGATCCAACGTATACTGTGATGCACTACGTTACGGTATTTTTTTTTCTTCAGTTTTTCCTGATTTTCTTGAATAAGATTCTCATGAATTTCTTTAAAGTTTAGTTCTGTCATTTTTCTTGGAAACAGTTTACCGAATTGTAGTATATTTCTTGGAAACAGTTTACCTATTTGTCATATTGAAGTTTTATTTGACAATTAAAACAGTATGGATTAAAATAGTCTGTTTTGATTGAAACTTTGCTTTGTAATAAATTGTTAGTTAACTATACTTTTGAGCATTTTAATTATGTGAGCTAAATTGAGCCTAGATATCAGTAATAAACAAGATATTATTAACTAACCTGAACACTTATTTTATTAAACTTTTTATATGATTCTACTTTTTAAATGTTAATTAATTAACATAAAAATGAATATTAAAAAAAGATAAATAGTTTTTACCTTTTTTTTTTATTACTACTTGTTTCTTTGTCCATTAAAATCGAAAATACAAGAGAAAAAAAAATTTCAACTTTTATTAATATTTGTTAACGCTATATAAAATATAAAAGGAAACACTGAACTAGATGGCATTTACCTTTTTCTTTACCGGGAAATAATAAAATCAATGGAAGTGATAAATTGTTCATTTAGTGTAGTTTTTTATGCTTAAAGTAATATGAGATTGGCTGGATCCGCTCTTTCACAGCTGTCTTCTCAATGGGACACTTTTTAGCATATTTTCTTCTAATAGGCACCTTTTATCAATATAACAAAGAAAAAAAAAGTAAGCGGAGTTTTTCATTGAAGCTGGATCACTTTCATGACAGCGCTAAATTATTCAATTTTCTTTTATCTTGTGGCTGGCTATAAGTTTAAATTATAAATTTAATAACTCATATATATATATGAGTTATTTACTTAAAAAAGATTCCCTACCCATTTATTATGTTACAAATTAAATATGCCTGCCGTATTTACTGGAGGTATGATGGTGCTATCCCTATTTGGCACTGAGCCTAGTCCCACACCTACCATCACCCAACTAGTTTGAAACAATTATTCAGTACAATGGAGCATGTTATTATTATGATCTGCTCCAAATAATTTAACATTCATATTCTTCTTGGTATGTTAATTTTATCAATAAAGATATATAACACAAATCATGTTTAATGCGCCTTGCTATCCATTTTTTTATTTAATTTTTTATGTATAAACAATAATCTTGCAATCTGCGAAATCACGTGTGAATTTATCGCGTATTAAAACTCACAAATACTCCAAGTTTATTTTCACTTAGCCCTTAATAAGCAACCAGGTTCTATAGAAGAACGTGCGATTGCAAATTCAACATCAGAGATGGTCCAATTTGAAAATTGCCGATATAAATTTAATAAACAACCCACCACACAAATCGAACCCAAACCGCTCGCATTAAAGTTGAAAATATTGGCTGTGAGCTAAGTAGAAATAATAACATGCAATACATTAGTGATCTAGGGAGATATAAGTGGGGTTTACTGTGCAGTTATTTGGGTTTAACTTGCTTATATGTGTTACCGGTAAAGTAAGAAATCTGGCATTATGTACAATGCCTAGATATTTCCGACATTACTTGAAGGCGAAGAGACAAATTTGCGAAGTATTTGCCCAAATTTCATATTTTGCCTAGGCATTCTATAGAAAGCCTATGGCGAAGCAGGCAAAGTTACCTTTCCTATGCAGCTAGAACAATCACATCATTTTCCCGAGCTTATATGTACAGACTTAAAATATCAAGCATTTTTGTATACACTATTTGTATAATTTTTAAAAATAAATATGATTCTGACCAAACACATATTCGTAAATCGTAAATTCCCCTAATCGTAAAGCCCCATAAAGTCTTGAGGTAGATCAAGATCCTGAATGGATTGTTTATTTATTGTTATCTTTAACAAAATCACATACATATGAGATATTATGTGCTGAATACTAAGAATTTCTATTCCAGTTGAATCTTCCTAGTATACATATGTTCCTAGATGAAACTTCCTAGTACTATTTCAGTTCTGATCATGCAAGAATTGAAACGCCAGTTTCATGAACGCTGACAACATTACCTTCAAATCCTACGACTTAACAATTTTTCCATTGCCTTTTGGAATCTCATGCTTAAGAGTGCCATTTATGGCATATGCATGCTTGGAAACATGCGAATAATACATTGAAAAATAGTTTTAAAGGTGCTCACACAAAGCTCTTTTTCTTTATATATATCCAGGATGTAAGATAGATTTCTGCCTGTATCTTCATTATTTTATATAGAAGTGCAACCTTGTATAATTCAGCTAATTCTAGTTGCAATGTTGTTGCTAGGGAGTGAATAGTTAGCTATTGCTGAGCGAAGCAACTTAGTGTCTAGAACAACATAGCTCTCAGTATTAATTAATACGCTCTTAGTTGTTATCCATATTGTTCTCTAGACTGAACGTGGTCCTACTTTAAGAAACTAATCGTTCTGTATTTTCTGCTATTATTATCAAATAAGTTAGAATTCTGATTGGAATATTCTGCATATTCCTAGTAATTTCTTCATATTGTGCTGAGAAAATATAAATCACTTTATTTTCAAGTATTTATCGGAATAGTTACTAAGCAAAACTCTGCCAGACAATCTAAATGTTCTAAATCGCATAATTTTTATTCTATGTTTCCACTTTCTTAAAGTTTATTTACTCTGTTAGCAAAGCACAATTTGAAAATATTAAGACAATATTTGTTCAGTACTTAATATAAATTCAAATTTGCCGCCAACAGCGTACAATAATATTATTTTAGAGGGGGGATATTGTACTACCTTGATAATAATTTACTAATTTCTTAGGCTATGTCCTAAGTGAAGAGAGGAGGGTACTATGCATTTTCTCCTCTCTAAGTAAGTCGCCATAAGCTCTATGGAATAAGTCGTTATGCTGCAACATTTTCTTGAATAGGTCACAGTGTAATACCTCTACAATTCATGGAATCGCGAATGTAATAATAAAAATCGAAATAGAGCGCACACTAATTTTGGCAAAAAGCCTCAATTTCAGCCAAAGGCAAAGTAGGCCTTGGATCGTAAAGTAGGCCTTATATCAAAAAACAATAATAATATTCCCAATAATAATAATAATAATAATAACAACAATAATAATAATAAGGGTAATAATAATTATGGTAGTAGCAATAATAAATTTAATAGTGGCAATACTTCAAACCGATGGATTCCACCAACATGCCATCAGGTATGTGAAAAGCGTGGGCATGCTGGTTCAATTCAAAAAACGATTAGGCGCTCAGCCTTTTTCTCAAACGGCTACCACTGTACTGATCCCGGCACTCCACGATGCGATGTTTATGGTTGAATCTGATAGATACTCTCACTGGCTTATATACAGGTTCTCCCCACTCTAGCCTGCTTAAGTCAAAGATTACCAGAGAGAGTCTGTTTTCTCTCGGTCGGGCTTGTGTTCTCTCTCTTGCCGTTACAAAATCCAAGTTTGTTACTTTTCTGGTTTTCCTGGGTTAATAAACTGGTTCTTTTGTCGACGTAGCGGCTCGGATCTCTCGGGCATGCATAGGTTTATTGTGAAATCACATGGTTGTTACTTCCGGTTGGTATCTTGTCGTGTAGATCCTGGGCCTATTTAATTATTATCTACAATCATCGGCCAAGCAGCAGTGTTTATAGTACAGTATTAATGGGATTATTTCTTGATTAGATCACCCGCTGCTTGACAACTGTTTCATTAACATAACCTCTATTATTTGCAACCCTGGAGAGTCCACTAGAAATCTGCAATTTGGAAGAACAGCATGATACGATTTCTGCTATCTGATGAGGTGCTGAAACCATCTGAAATTCAGTTCTAAATGGTTAAGTTTTATGGTGTAAGTTGTACAAATTGTGTGAAATTTTAAAAAATGGTTTGATTAATCAATAGTTGCCAAATATGTCTGATTTGCAAGGAAGAGGATGCTTTCTAATCAAGGTTTCAGCTTCATCACTTGTTTATTCAAGTGTATTCAAGAGGACAGAGACAGTTACGATAGAAGAAAGAACTCCTATTTCGGAATAACATTCAGCCGTATACTGCCAGTCAGAGCTTGAATATATTATAACATATAAAAGCGCCTGAATGTATTATAACACATAAAAGCGCTCGAATATATTATATATATATATATATATACAGGGTGACCAGAGTTATATGCTCCACCCACTTTTTTTTTAAACGGCGGGAAATTTCGAAAAAATAGAAAACACGTATTTAATCATTTTTAGTCTAGTTTATTTTCAGTGATTGATCCATTTTTTTAAACCCCAATATCCCGAGATACAGCATCCAACTTTTTTTTTCAAATGGAACATTATATTTTTTTTTGCATATTTTTATAGTACTTGAGCCTCTAAAAAAAAAAAAAAAAATTTTAAATCGGTTAGGTTTTTCAAAAGTTATGGTAATTTAAAATATGAAAAACAAATTTCAGTTTAATGTCAAAATTACCTTATTTTTTCTTTAAAGAAGCTGTTCAAACTGGGCACCATCAACCAAAGCTCTGGACTCCCACGCTCTGTTTGCAGCAGCACTTAGGTGGCAAAGTCAACATCTAGGCAGGCTAGAGTTATTCGACGTTCCAGATCTTCGACTGAAGCCACGGGATTAAGGTTACTGTACACTTATTTTTTAGATATCCCCCAAAAAATGGACAAAAAATGCACAATTTTATGGACTGATGAATCAAAGTTTACCAACATGGCCTTCTTAATCGTTGGAACTTTAGAATATGGGCAGAAGAAAATCCACAAGTTACCTTCGCCACACGCCATCAGGTTGTTTTTTCTACAAACGTTTGGTGTGGAGTTTTAAGAAACCAACTAATAGGCCCAAACTTCTACAGAGAGAACTTAACTGGTGAAAGGTATCTAACTTTTTTAAGAGACATTTTGCCAGTTCTGCTTGAAGATGTTCCTCTAAAACGTCGGCTAGATATGTATTTTCAACAAGATGGTTGCCCGGCACATAATGCGAGAGTTGCTCGACGTTACCTGGACAGAAATTTCCATGAAAAGTGGTTAGAAACTCATGGTCCGATCCAATGGCCACCTCGATCTCCGGACTTAACCCCAATGGACTATTTTTTGTGGGGATATCTAAAAAATAAAGTGTACAGTAACCTTAATCCCGTGGCTTCAGTCGAAGATCTGGAACGTCGAATAACTCTAGCCTGCCTAGATGTTGACTTTGCCACCTAAGTGCTGCTACAAACAGAGCGTGGGAGTCCAGAGCTTTGGCTTGCCTATCCGTTGATGGTGCCCAGTTTGAACAGCTTCTTTAAAAAAAAAATAAGGTAATTTTGACATTAAACTGAAATTTGTTTTTCATATTTTAAATTACCATAACTTTTGAAAAACCTAACCGATTTTAAATTTTTTTTAATTTTTTTTTTTAGGAGCTCAAGTACTATAAAAATATGCAAAAAAAAAAATATAATGTTCCATTTGAAAAAAAAAAGTTGGATGCTGTATCTCGGGATATTGGGGTTTAAAAAAATGGATCAATCACTGAAAATAAACTAGACTAAAAATGATTAAATACGTGTTTTCTATTTTTTCGAAATTTCCCGCCGTTTAAAATAAAAGGGAGTGGAGCATATAACTCTGGTCACCCTATATATATACTTATATGTATATAAACTGAGCTTGAAAATTCTGTATTATCTACATTACAGCTCGAATATTGCAACTCCAGATTTCTGTCTGTTAGGTTTTCTCTAGGAGTCCTTTCATGGCGTCAAGTTTCACAGTAAAGAATTAGTGAAAACGGGTGTGACGGCATAGAAAGAATTAGTAGATAGATGGGACAAATATATAAATATATTAGAGGATTAGAAATGTATTTAAATTATTACATTCATTTAGTGTACCTCACGTTAAAACATTGAACTTTTTAAAAACAATTAAATTTCCGGGTTGAGACCCGCGTCAGTAGTTTGCTATAATCTGACGTTTCCCCCATATTGCAATGAGCTTCTTCAGGGTCGTTACACGTTGAATGTTAATGGTGCACTGAATATTAGTTAAAATGTTAGCATTCAAGTTGACATGATTCTGAATAAGCTCATTGTAATATGGGCGAAATGTCAGTTTATAAGGAAGATTCTTCTCGACCATTACTTATATGAAGGAAAAGGATTCTGAGATTCGATATTTTTAAAAAATAAATAATTTAAGTTTTCTTATTTTTTAAAAAGACCGAATCTCACAATCCTTTTCCTTCATGTCGGTTTATAGTAAACCATTGACGCAGTCTCAAATCCGGAAACTTAAGTGTCTCAAAAGATATCCGGTTGGCAGTCTTTCTTTATGTGCTGCACTGGCCTAACCTTTTCTTTTATTGTACAAAAGAAAATTAATAGGTTTAACAAATTTAAATGGTAAGGAGCAAAAAAAAAAAATGTAACATCCAACAAATATGGTTCTAGAACTTAACTATTCCCTACGGCTGGACCATATCCTTCACTACAAAAAACGTTTTGAATTAAATATGAATGCTTCATGATTGGATTCAACATCGCCTCCTCCCTGTTTACCCTTGTAGGCTTGTTGTTTAAATGTTTAGTATCCCATGCTATCAGCTCCCTCCCTCGCACTCTATTCATCCGACTGCTAACTGAAAGAGTACAGGAGAGAAAGCAGTTTATTAATTTTAATGTTTCTACCCAGCTGGGCTTGTAATCACACGGCGCCGGTTTTTTTTTTTTTTTTTTTTGGCTGGCCTTTCTCCTTCTACTTCCCTTCATGTCATTCCAATTTTTTGAAATTATGCCAGAAGAGCAGATGAGAGAGGTCGTGATAGAACATTGTGGATAGCTGGAAAAATGGTAAAGGAAAAAATATGCTTGCTTGAAGAATTTTTCCCTCTTAATAGAATGGTTTGGAAAGAAAAATCAACACACCATCATGGGTAGAAAAACTGGTTGATTGGACGGGTGACTAGGGGTACTTTGAGATAGGGGTATTCTAGGGGGGGTTGGGATATATACTGTATTTAGTTGATGTTGCCCTTTTACATAGGAGCTGCGCAGAGTGTAACCAGTATTACAGCGGATAAGGGGTTCAGCCCGGGGTGAGGAGAGGGGTGTGTTTGTCTAGTGTTTTGTGTGTCTGTCTGTGTATGGTGTGAACAGTGTACTGCAGAGTTAGAGCGGCGGCGGTGAACTCAGAACACGACCTTTTCACTTTAAAGGCTTTCATCAAAAGGTCTTTATATATATATATAAAATACAACACACACACATATATACATACCAACACAGTCAGTAGTGCATATATATTCAGTGGAGAATTGCTCCTCTAAAGCTGCACCCTGTATGAGATATATGTTCCTTGTTAACCATCTTCTCTTATATTATACCACCCTTGCTAGAATACATGTTTAACATGCGCAACGTTAATGAATGCCATTACTTTTTTTTTCCCCTTTATGTTTTAAAACAGTTTAATCTTTTATAGTGCAAATTGTAATTTTTCCCATTTTAACATGTTTTTGTTTGTGTTTTTTTTCTCTTTAGATTTTTATACCACTTACCCGATATCAAGATTTTTTTTTTCTCCAACCATATAATAATATGTAACAATTATTAAATCAAAAGAGGTGGATGAAGTTATACACTTTCAATCACAAGTGACTGAAAGCAAAAAAACAGTTATTACTTTTCCCCACAAGTGACGTAAAATAATATTATTCAATTCTTACTATTCCGACATCTACCGGTAAATAAGAGAAGAACACATTACAAATCAAATTCCTGCTTTCACGACTAGCAACGCAATAGAAGTTATTTTACTAAAGAGAGCAGATTATAGAAAGTGGAAGTATTATGCGGAATTTTTGACAAAATACATATGTTTTATGAAGTTGGTCAACGTTATTGGCAGACACTTCTTTACCAGTCTAGGTAGGTAGGTTGGTACGTGTTCACCATACCATGTCTACATTTATATTAAGACAAAATAAGTAAAATTTGTCGTTATATATAATATAACTGTACTAACAAGAGATTATATAACAGATATTTTTGTTTTGCAATTTATTCGGAAGAAATAATCCTAGTTTCTTTCTATTATTTTAAATAGAATTGAATTAGAATCGAGAAAAAAAAAAGTACAATATTTTAAAAAGTGTTCAAAGTAAAGAATAATTTAGGAATAGCTACATGCTCTAATTTTGCTTGAATAATTAGAGCTACATGTTTTTTTTTTTAATTCTAGCATTCTGATTGGGTTATAAAAGTGATTCGTAGAGCGTATGAAAATTTCATCTAATTTGGGATTACTTCTTTCTACCATATGTTATAATTAATAACATTATAAATGTATTTTACCATATAATAAGTTTGAGAAGAAAGAAAGAAAGAAAGAAACTTTTATTTTGTCCTGGGACAATATCCCTTAAGAACAACAAACAAAATTTAAATTACAAAATTAATTACAATAAGTTCTCTATAAGTAAAAGCAATATAAAAGTAAAATTAATATAACAAAAACTACATTGAAATACAATTAATTATTAGAAATAAAAATAAATAATAAATTCTCTAATGAGAAGCGTCTTCTATGAAGTACCGCATTAAGAAATCATACAATGCATTTTTAAATGAAGCTATTGTACTTTTATGAATTAAAGTAAGGGTTAAAGAATTCCAGAAAAGAGAAGATTGCACAATAAATGAATTTCTATAGGTAACTGTTCGATATGGAGAAATATAAAATTAGAATTAACAGTTCTGGTATTTTTTAAATCTAATTGGGCCTTCCTAATAAACAGATTAAATAAATATTCGGGACATTGATTTTTTAGAAGCATAAACAGAAACTTACCCAGAAAGTACTTTCTTCTATACTTGACATTCAACCAATTAAGAAAAATAAAATGAGGAGTAATATGCTCGTCTCTTCTTACATTTACGAGAGAGATTTACGAGAAGGAGAGAAGTTGAGGTAGATAGATAAATAAACTAGAAATAAAGTTGAACACTGTATAATAGAAAAGTAGCACAAACTGCCTGCAGTTTACATTAAAATATATAAAATGGTAGTGAGGGGTAAAGAGAATGGTTGATGACGCGTTGCGACTGCTGTATGAACTCTGCTGCAAGACTGTCGGTAGACTCCCTCCTATGGCTGACACAGCTGTATTTAAACAGTTTCTTCTACTCTAGTCTGGCCTAAACTAGTGAGTGAGTCTGTCTCTCTCTCTCTCTGCTTTGCATCCTATTACAACCATAATCATTTTATTATAAAACTGTAAAAATATACGGTTTTATTATAATCCTTGTGTGATGTAAACATATGGGGAGGAGAATTTGATTTGCAGAAAGTTCTGCATGAGAATATTGATGGTCTAGGCTGTCCAGTGAACAACAATAAACAGTAGCCATCACATATTTTTGTCGATGATTATTTTGCTTTCAAATTAATTATTAAAGCAAGACTGACATGGCTTTCTAATTAATTTATATACAATATATTACTATTACCAGTAAAGCTATAAAAGCATATTTATCTTCAGTTCTCTACCTCCTTAAAAATCTTCTCATTTGATTTCTCTTGTGTTCTTTTTTATCGTGTCTTTTACAAATGACCAGTGAATTTAAACATTCGTGATTCCTTATGATGTGGGCCAAGTTAGTCATTATTTAGGTAAAAATTTTATATAGTATGTGTTTTAATTAGTAATTCACTTTGTGTTTATTTTACTGTAATGTGAGAGATACTCCTTGATTAAAGAGTTTGTTTTATACAATGTTATTTCCCATCCTTCTCACTATATCATGTAAATTATAAGTTTATATATACATATGGAATTATTGTTTATACAAAGGGCGGTAAGTATGTTATATAGTGATTTGTAATTTTAATATTTGTTTCTAATTGTAGTAGTTATTGTATTGTTTGTTAAAATTAAACTTCAGGTAGTTTATATATATATATATATATATATATTATCTAGGAGTTGTGTTTGTGTGCATCCGTTTGTATAGATATTTGAAGAGAAAGAGCTTTGGAGTAGTTCGTATAACAACAAAATAACAGACAGTGAGAGAGTGGTGTTTGCCCAGTAGTTTGTGAGGACGGAATGTTAGTTTGTCTGTATGTAGTAGTATGTGAAGTACTTACGTTTAGTGTTTACTTTCTCTTCTCTCTAGGTTCGTACTCACCAACACTCACACTTAGATAAACGGAGAGAGAGAGAGAGATGTGGTTTAGATAAAGTGAATAACATAGAAAACAAAAGTCCACTTAATGAACTAATATTGCTAATATTATATATATATATTATATATATATAATATTATATATAGTTGAGTATAAAGTTGGTTGTTTATATGTACTTTACAATTGCTACTTTTTTCTGCATCGTCTATTATATATATATATATATGTTTTATAATTATGAAGTACTTAACAATTAATAGCATTATTATAAAAATGATGAAAATACCTTGGAGAATAGTATACAACATTATTTATGCAAATTTATATAGTAATTTGGGGCGGGTGTTGGTGTATTGGTTATGAGCATGGACTTGTAAGTGGGAGGACCCCAGTTCGAGTCCAGCGTATAACTAAATTTTATATTTGTTTATAAAATGTTAAAGTAAAGTAGGTGCTTCCGCCCCCGTCCACGACACCTAATTTGGTAGTTGGACGTTAAGCCCGCCTGAAAAAATAGGCATTATTTTACTTTTTTATATAGTAATTTCGCGTAGCATATTCTTAGGTTCTACAGTTTCATTTCTGTAGATAAATAAACAGAAACTACTAGTAACTTTTATTTGTTAATGTTTCTGTTCTGTATAAAATGTTTTAAATTTCAAAATTCCACTAAAATTTTTTTCAATGTTCCACTTTTTTCAACATCTTCAAGACTAGCTGTATATTAATGCCTTGATAAAGACAGTGTAACTCTGTCAAAACGTTGGCATAATTGAATGTTTCTTTCTTGAAAGGTCCTCATTAAATTACTTCATCCAAACATCTCCATCTCTTGAAAACCTCTGGAATGTCCGGCCGAATACCCTATGGGAAGGTTGACGTCTATTCGGAAATCTGTGTTGGTATACTCTTGATACATTTTTTGATAGGACATGGTAATACAATAACAGAAACCAGAAATCAACACATAATCAGCATCAGAGATATTTTCCGTATTAGCCTGCTACTTTTTGTGATCATCGACCGGTTGCAAGAAGCGTTCGCCCGTTATCAACAAGTTTTTTGTCAAACAGTGTTATAACATAGACTTCCACAGAATGTATCAACTAAATTTGCTTTGTGCAAGTCTATATTATCACACTGTTTGACAAAAAAACATCCTGATGACCACAAAAAGAAGCCGGCTAACACGGAAAATATTTCTGATGCTTTCCAGCTCTGCGGAACAAACCACAAATTGCACTGAAGCACTCCATTTTCCTCTAAATTCTCCACTAATCTTAATTTATTGTTTACAGATGGCTGTATGTGTTTTGTTTTTAAATAACGATTGCTAATGATTTTTAAATCTGTGGATGGGTCCTCAGTGCTGGATAACATCTGGTATTCTATCCGTCATTACATGCATATTTCCTTTATCTTTTATATATCTTTTATTCCTGACTTGTTTCGGATTTTCATCCAAGTCAGAGTAAATTTATCAAGTTCATACAGAGAGTTTCACTTCAACGCAGGTTTTCTTTTACTTTCTCTTACTCCTAGTAAGAGGAAGTATTGTAATCGTGTAAAATTTTCGATATTGAGTTTTCACCGGAAATATCCGTTTTGAGGTCCCCTGAGTCCAAAAAAGTGGTTTTTAGCAAATGGTCTGTGTGTGTGTGTGTGTCCGTGTGTGTGTGTGTGTATGTATGTATGTATGTATGTGAACAGCAT